>CAUYQG010140483.1:0-36304 GCA_963574415.1 Tarsius wallacei
TTAATGGTGGTGGGTATCTATCTGGGGATGGGGAGACACCTCATATCAACAAGGGTACCTGAACGAAACATTTTTGTATGCCTAACCCCTAACTGTACCCCACAATAACATAATAAAATAAAATTAAAAAAAAAAAAAAGAATACTGGTCTCCAGCTGCATCCATATTTCTGCAAAGGACATGATTTTGTCCTTCTTTAGGGCTGCATAGTATTCTGTCATATATATGTACCACATTTTCTTTATCCAGTCCATTTTTTGATGGGCATCTGGGTTGGTTCCATGCTTTTGCTGCTGTGAATAGTGCTGCAGTGAACCGGCGTGCACAGGTGTCTTTTTGATAGAGCGATTCATGTTCTTCTGGGTATATTCCCAAGAGTAGGATTGCTGGGTCAAATGGTAGCTCAAATTTTAGTTTCTTTCTTTCCTATGGTTGTTCAAGTTTTAGTTTCTTTTCTTTCTTTCTTCTTTTTCTTTTCTTTTCTTTTTTTTTTTTTTTGGTAAGTTTTAGTTTTTTGAGACATTGCTACACTGCTTTCCGCCAAGGATGAACTAGCTTACATTCCTACCTACAGTGTAGACGTGTTCCCCTTTTTCTGTAGCCTCGCTAACACCAGTTTTTTTGTTTTGTTTTGTTTTACTTTTTAATGACAGCCATCCTGAACAGTGTGAGGTAGTATTTCATTGTAATTTTGATTTACATTTCTCTGATGATTAATGAAGCTGATCATTTTTTAACTATGTTTGTTGACTGCTTGTATGTCTTCCTTTGAGAAGTATCTGTTCATGTCCTTTGAACATTTTTTATGGGGGTTATTAGGGGGTTTTTTTGTTTTGTTTTGTTTTTTACTGTCAATTTGTTTGAGTTCCTTATAGACCCTGGATGTTAGGTCCTTGTCAGATGCATAGCTTGCAAATATTTTTTTCCCCATTTTGTGGGTTGTCTCTGTACTCTCTTGATGGCTTTTTTTTTTCTGTGCCAAAACTTTTTAGCTTGATAAGATCCCACCTGTTAATTTTAGATTTTGCTGCATTTGCTTTTGAGGACTTGGCCATGAATTCATTGCCTATTCCGATGTCCAGGAAGGTGTTCCCTAAGTTTTCTTCTAATACTATTATTGTTTGAGGTTTTACATGTAAGTCCTTGATTCATTTTTAGTTAATTCTTTATATGGTGATATGCAGGGGTCCAGTTTCATTCTTATGCATGTAGCTAGCCAGTTTTCCCAGCACCATTTGCTAAGTGTGGTTTCCTTTACCCATTGTTTGTTTTTGTCAGTTTTGTCAAAGATGAGTTGGTTGAAGGTCTGTGGTTTTATTTCTGGGTTCTCTATTCTGTTCCATGGATCTATGTTTCTATTTTTGTACTAGTATCATGCTATCTTGTTTACTGTAGCCTTGCCGTGAAGTTTGAAGTCTAAGAGTGATGTCTCCTGCTTTGTTCTTTTTACTGAGGATTGCTTTAGCTATTTGAGCTCTTTTATGCTTCCATCTGAATTTCAGTATTGTCTTTTCTAGGTTTGTGAAAAATAATGTTGGCAATTTGATAGGGATTGCACTGAATCTGTAGATTGCCTTGGGTAGAACGGACATCTTGACAATATTGATTCTTTTAATCCATGAGCATGAGATGTCCTTCTATTTGTTTGTGCCATCTTGGTTTCTTTGAGCAGTGGTTTGTAGTTCTCATTGTGAAGATTTTTCACCTCTTTGGTTAGATGAATGCTGACATTTTGTGTCTTTTTGTGGGTTTTTTGGTGGCTATTGTGAATGGAATTGCATTTTTTATTTGATTCCCAGCCTTGTTGTTGATGTATAGAAATGCAGATTTTTTTGTGTGTGCTTTGAGTTTGTTTTCAGAGACTTAACCAAAGTCATTTATCAGTGCAAGGAGGTTTTTGACAGACTCTCTAGGATTTTCTAGGTATAAAATCAAATAATCTGCAGAGGGAGATAATTTAATTTCCTCTTTTCCTATCTAGGTACCCCGAATTTCCTTCTCTTGCCTGATTGCTCTGGCTAGGACTTCCAGGCCTCTGTTAAGTAGGTGGAGGTGAGAGTGAGCATTCTTGTCATGTTCCAGTTCTTAGGGAGAAAGCTTCCAGCTTCTGCTCATTAAATATGATGTTGGCTGTAGCTTGTGATAGATGGCTTAGTATTTTGAGGAATGTTCCTTTGATGCCAAGGTGTTTGAGGGTTTTTATCAAGAAGTGAGGCTGAATTTCATAAAATGCTTTTTCTGCACCTATCGGGATAATTATATGGCTCTTGTTTTTACACCTTTTTATGTGGTAGATTAAATTTATTGATTTGCATATGTTGAACCAGCCTTGCATCACAGGAATGAAGCCTACCTAGTCATAATAGATGATTCTTGTGCTGTTGAATGTGATTTGCTAGAATCTTGTCAAGAATTTTTGCATCCAAGTTCATGAGGGACATCACTTGTGTATTTATTTATTTATTATGTTTTTAAAATCAAAATATTTATTGTGTGACTAATTGTTGAAATTCTTAAGAACTGGATGCCGCAATAGACGCCCTCTTGGGTTTAGGTGTTGTTCCTTCACGGAATCCATGCCTGAATCTGCAGTATACAATTTTTAGGTGCCTTGTCCGACCAGTCCCAGTGGTATTTCGTCTTTTAGCTTTGGCATTCCAGTTATTCTTTCTCTTGCGCTTGGCAGGCTAGCCACATTTGCCACAGGTCAACTTCTTAAGGTTTGTGCATCTTATTGTGACGCTTTCCAAACAATGACGTTCTTTTTGTCATCTCGCTTCAGTGGCCGCATCATTTGTATTTTTAAATGAAAAGGTGTATGGGAAGTGATTTAGCTGTCTGCCCAATCAATAGTCTTTACCATTTGATTAAAGGAAGGGTGTCATTAGTGGAAACATTTGGATGGTTAATGAGCAGGGCTTGGCTATTTATTCTTCAAGAAAAATTATTTCCTCCCTTTTGGAAAATAAACCCACCACCTATTCTTGTTAGCATCAGCAACATTTCCAATGGAATATTACCAGTAACATGGAGCAGAGCTCTGCTGTAACTCCTCAAATTTTGAACTCCAGAATTCAACTTCCCCATATCTTTAAATTTAACCAAATGGTTTACAAGACATTAAATTATTATTATCAAAACACCGATTATATTACAATATTAGATATCTTTGAAACACAGGTCATTCTCTCTTTAGAAAATATTTACGGAACACCATGGGCTGTTTCTCCTTATTTTGTAAGATGTATTTTTCATACCAAGAAACATCAATCTCCTTTGCATCCAGATTAAGTCTTATTGAAACCAATTTTCCTCCAAACATTTCCATATCATTAAAATTGAGTAGAGTTCAAGTCAGTCAATTCAACTAATATTCACTGAATGTTTATTAGGCTGGCTTCTTTTTGAAAATGTAGACACAAATAAGACGTGATCCTTGCTCTTAAAGAAAACTCATGCTTCTATAAAATGCTACCGTGGCAAAAAAATATACAGCCAAACATCAAGTGGAGAAATGTTCCAAGTGGATATAAATACTATTAATCTTCTGGTGACCCTTTTTGAAAAGTATTATTAGGTAGATAAATGTATTCTTTGATACTTATTACTAAGTAGCTGAAATAAAATGATTTCTTTCTAATATTTTTTAGAAAATAAAGGTTCAACATGTGAGTTTTGCTTTTAAATCGTGTTACTTTAGTTTTATGGGCCATAGTATATATAGTATTGTTTAGTAGAATGAGCAAAATGAGATTGAAATCAAACAAATCCTATCTTCTAATCTCCACTTATTAGCTCAGTGAACTAAATCTCAGCAACATATTTAAATCTCCCATGTCTCTTTTTTCTCAGCTGTATGGTATGAATAATATAGCTGTTTGTGTGACAATTAAAATTTTAATAAAATAACAAATACAATTTCCAAGTTCATATAGTAGGAACTCAATAGTCATGAGTGTTGTTATTATTGTGATGATTATGATGATGATGATGATGATGATGATGATGATGATGATTTCCATTTAGGTTCATTGATAATCAAAACTTGAGACATAATTCTCCTATAAGTAGTTTATGTAAGAGATGATCTCGGGGAACACTGGTAGGGGCATGAAAAAATAGGACAGAGAGGGAAGCAAGTTGGTGAAGAGGGCAACGGGAGCTTAATGATGCTACAGAGACCTGAGAAACAATGTGGAACATGCACCTCAGGGTTTCCCACCCGAGTGATGAGGGAGCTGGGGTATTTATCCATCAGCTCCTGCTCATCGTTAGTTGAAAGCTACTCCCAGGGAGTAGTAATTCCTTGGCATTTACAGTCTGCTACTCCCACAGGCAGAGTGGTCTTTGGCAGGCAGAGAAGCCCTCAGGCAATGAGATGCAAGTGCCAACAGTTGGAAGTCAGTTTGGCCTGCCTGACGTGAGACGGCTAAGGGCACATGGACAGAGCACTAGTAATATCTCTCCATATCATGGTGAGGAAGAGGCCACTTGATGATGTGAGGACACTATATTCTTTCTCCCTGAAATGAAGCATAAGTATGGATGGTTAGATGTAGGGGGAAGCCTGTCTAGGAAACGAGACACTGTAGCCTCTGCCTACCCATACACACAATTGACCCTCTAGGCTTGGAAGTGTTCTGGCCTGGGTTGATGAATTATTTTCTCAGCACAAGGTTCTTCTGTGCAAGTCTCTTGTCTGGCACCTGGGTGAGTTTCGTACATTGGTGGTTGCTCCTTGGATCTGGGAGTCCAGCTTTCATTACTCTCAACTTACCTCCTGAAGCTGTGTGCATTGCTCAGCCAGCAGCTCTGGTCAGAGGTGATCTAGTCATCACAGCCTTCAGGATCCCTTCATAGTTATGATTCACCTGTAACCCCAAGCTAATGAGCAGAAGAAACAACTTCACCACTCCTTTGCATTGTTTGAGGAGATAGTCTGCCATCTTCCCATTTAATTATGGGATGTGGTTTCTGGGCAAGAAAGCAAGTGAGATTCCTCTCTGAATTTTGTTTGGTTTGTAATTGAATCATAGTAATTAAGCAATCATGCAGGGTGTAAGCAATAACTTTTATGACCATTAAGATAGTGCATTTCATAACATCTAAATACTTTGTTTGTTAAAGTTCATTTTTGAGAAATTGTGGTAGTTAGGAAACCACTATTAATTTGAAGGTGTGGAAGAGGGAGATAAGGCACCTTTTCTAGAATTGTATACGTGCATGTAACTATTATCTCTGGGAAGCACTGAAGGTGTCTTATTTAATAAATTTCAGAAGTTATATAAGCCATAAACCATTATTTACATATATGGGTATAGAGATAGCTGTATTCATGTACACATATATTATTTTAGCCATGTTCTAGACACCTAACAAAAATGAGATTGTGCAGACTGCTTGCACTGTAAAAGAGAAAATGAAAACTCTAACTAGTGTTCCATTTAAACTTATAAATGCACTCTTTTTTATTTTGAAGAAAGGGAACAAATTACTAAGAATATGAATATATTAACAATAACTATATTTAAATAAATCTAGGAAGTTAGATCCCCTTATTAATTTTCAAGGCATAAAATGCTATCCATTCACATTATAAATATTAGAAGCTGTTGAAACTCTCTTTAAATACATTAAAAATTGGTTGCAAAGAGCAGCATGAAGTTAATTGCTAGAACTTTTTTTTTTTGTATCGATAGCATTAATTATTAAGGTTAGTCATTTCAGTAGGGATGATCTAGTTATAGCATTACACATGTTGTTGACTGGTGTGTGCTTTGCCTAACTAGAAGAAAGAATCCTCTAGGTAGGGAATAGTGGAGGACAGACATTTTATAAATTTACTTTTCAACAGTGATTAGAAAATGGGTGATATTTTGTTACACTTCATAAGTGGTTCTCTTAATATTTTGACTGGTTCATAGGAAAGAAGGTCCAATATCCATCATGTAATTTTAGGGAACAATTTTAGGAATGTGGAATGAGAAAATCAAGACATCCTGCTGTCCACGTGTCCCACTTCTGTCTGTCAGATAGATCCTTATTTCATCTCTACATGGCCTCTTGCCTTTTTACCCACCTCTACCCACTACCTGGATGGCTTTTCCCTCTTTTGATCCCTGCTCAAATCCTTCAACCAGTCTACACTTATGTCTTTTGTTCTCTCACCTCATAACTTGGATATTCTCTAATCATTAATTCTTTAACTGTTACAAATAATAGCCATTGTTCCCAGCAGAGATGTATGTTTATAGCAGTAGTCACATTTTATATACCATTGGTTCGTCCCTGTACTGTGTTACCATGTAGTAGGTGCTCACCCAATATCTAACTTTTCTCTGTCCTCCTTTGCACTTTGTACTTCATCCTAGTCGAATTGTCAGCCTGCACTGAAATTGCACTGATACTGCTTAGCAAACCACCTCAAAACTTGGTGACTTAAAACAACAGCTTATTTTTTTTTTATGATTCTGTGGGTTGGCTATGCTCAGTTGGAGGATTCTCCTCCTTGGTGGTATACCTGGGGTCACTCATATAGTTGAATTCTCCCGGGAACTTATGAGGGGCTAGAGTGTCCAAGATGTCTCCCTTTCCTCCAGAGTCTTCGCCTTGTGGCTCTAATCATTCTGCAGTCTAGCCTGGACTTAAAGCATGGTGGCTGGCCTCCAAGAGGGGGCAGTGGAAGCTGGCAGTCCTCTTTAGGATAGAGGAGGAGTCCCAGATATCACTTCTGCTGTGTTCAGTTGTTTAAAACAAACCACAAAGCCAACCAACATTTAAAGTGATTGTAAATAGACCTCATCTCTTGATGAGAAGAGAGGCAAAGCTGCATTGCAAAGGGGAATGTGTTAAACGATGGAAAGAATTACTGGGCCCATATCTGGAGACTGTCTTCACACTGGTATTTGATTTTCTTTTTAGACCTGGATTTCTTCATAGCAAGGGCTGGGTCTTCTCATTTTTAAAATCAGAATATGGAAAATATTTTGCTCTGTGTTGCTTGAGTAAATGGTTACCACATAATAGTTCTCTCTCTACACCAATGATAAACTCAGATTCACATTCAGAGTACTGGTGTGAGCTATTTCTACTGTTTCTTGACTTTTTCTCTCTCATTTTTTACCTTTTATCTTGTGGATATCAAACTATAAAACATACTATCTTTGGTTTTCTTTAGATGCAGCTGCTAAGTCACAGATTAAAATAGAAGTGGTTCATAGGGAACTGATTTCAGGAAACATAAACAGGGGGGTGGAGGAAGTAAGGAGAGAATGGATGAAGCTTTAAAAAAATGGGGAGAGGGCAAGCAAGTTATTCTGGGCAATTTGGGATTGTTTCTACTGGGGAATTCTGGGAAACAGTGTAGACATGTGCCTCAGAGTTATCTTACCTGAGGGATGAGATACTAAAGGATTTTGGTTTTCCAGAAGTTATGACATTCCACGCCCACAGGCAAAGTGGACTCTAGTGACCAGAGAAAGCCCTCAGGCAAAGAAAGACAGGTACCGGAAGTTGGACCAATAACACAGAAATGGTTCATGCCCTGAGTTTCTAGGAGATAAATACATCAGCAACAACTGCCATACACCCTGTCCTCATCTCAGACAATATCAGAGAACTAACTGTCCTCTTGTTTTCTTGGTGGCATGACGTATTTGATGCATTTATAGGATGAGCTAGAATCCTTATTTTGGGGGGCAAGAAGAATTACTTAAGAGGGCAGTTTCTTCACATCATTTTTTATTTTTCTTAAATGCTAGTGTCCCATTGACATAACAAAATAATTAAGGAGAAAAAATTAGACACAGAATAAATACTGTAAGTATCAGTTTACTTTTTAATTAAAATTATTATGTTTTGTAAACTGTTTTTATCAACTGTTTTATATGTAAATAAGTGATATTTTTGCATCAAACATTTCCAATTGTTTATTACCTTGCTTCAAAACTGATTGTCATGATTATTTTAGTAATTCTATATGTGATTTCTATTAGCTGGGGTAATTATGCATGGAAGATTATTTCCCCTTATTTTTTCAGATACTTTTAAGGCAGAATATGAATTAATAAGTTTTACCCATCTGCCCAATCCCTGATAGTGAGGTAGAATTTAGTCATTCATTCACTCAACATTTATCAAGTATACATCTTATGTCTGTCATTGTGCTAGGTGCTGGAGATGCAAAAACGAATAAAATGTGATCTTTGCCCTTGAGAAACTCAAATATTACAGTCATTATAATATAACTATGTTAAAATATTTTAATTTATAGCCATTGTTAGTAATACATAAGCATAATCACTTGACACACACTCATAACTACTGTTCATGTCAATGAACATGTAGCCAATTCATTTAGTTCTACTTCTACTTTAATGGCCCTTCTTTCCTTTCCTTCCTTCCCCTTCCCTTCCCTTCCCTTTCTTCCCTTCTTTCTTCTTCCCCCCTCCTCTCCTCCTTTTACTTCCCCTTACCCTTCCTTTTTCTCTTTCCTTTTCTTTTCTCCTTTTCCTTCTTCTTACTTTCCTGCTATAGATTGAATGTGTCCCCCTGAAATATCTATGTTGAATTCCTAACCTTTTTCACCAGATACCAAATCTGCCAATGCCTTGATCTTGGACTTCCCAGCCACTAAAACAGTGAGAAATAAATTTTTTACCTCCTACTAGGTAGTTTTGGTCATAGTCAGTATTTAATGGACTTGGGTGGGAACTCAAAGCGAGGAGACAGAGTAGAATTAGGTTAAGGATGTTGACTGAGACCCCCATCTTTTATCAGTATCAATCAGTGGTTTTGTTTTAAAATACAATGATGCTATGCTTCCTAATAAATTTCACTTTCAACTGAAGACGAGTAACTAATTTTATTGTTTTTAAACTGCTCATATTTACTGTCATCCTGTCTTTTAATGCAGAAGATATTCAAGTTGGAGGGGATATTAATTTTTTTTTCATTTTGGCTAATGTAACTGTTATTAGCTTTAAATGAGTCACTTCTGTGATATAAGGTCTCTGTACAAGCAGTAGAATGCTCTGTCAATCTTTATGTGCGGTCTCATCATGTAGATTGTTTTGGGAAACATAAAAATTAAGATTTGATTTGTCCTAGGACTCCAATAGAATAATGTAGTAGAATTAGTTCCTTAAGGCAGTGCATAGTTGTAAAGTATAGTATAAATTAAATCAACTTGAGATTCAATAATATCTTTATTAACTTTCAAATATTGATTTAAATAATGATATTAAATTATGGATAGTTGAAAAGATAGTCTTGCTTTTACCACAGTACATGATGTTATAAAAATGTTTTTCTTCTCTTGTAATTCAATGAGATATAGACCATAAGTTAACAATAGTTCTTTTTACACTTCATAATTTCTGACATGGTAAGTATTGTTTAGGAAAATAGAGATATTAAGGTAACAATGCATTTTTGTTTATAAATATGCTAGGTGACTTGGGGTACAGATTGATTAGGGGTGATCAGTACTGCCATCACAACAATTATCTTTTGCAAAGAGGGCCCAAGTAGAAGGGAAGATATCCCTGCACAAACTTTGTTGTGGATTACTATGGAGACATGGCTGTGCACTTGGATTATTTTGTAAAAAAATATTTGAGAATTGAATTTTATATTTATTGAATAAAATTAAAATTATAAAAGATAAAATGGTAGCTTAATATTCTTCCACTTAAATTCTAATTGATCTTCAATTTTGAATGTTTTTCTTGAGCTTTTATCCAATTCTTGCTGTAAAGTTGGCTATAATTTTACAACATTCTTTTGATGACTATATATGAATGAATATGTGTGGAGTTATTTTAAAGGTGAAACTCCACTCTTACTTTTTTGAGTGAAGAACTGAATTTGTTTTCAAGATAGCACTGAATGAATGTTGCCCCTAATAAAAACATTTTAATTTATTTAATTCTTTTTACAGATAAAAGTATATGCTTCTTATTATTTCCCTTAAAAGGACAGAGGCTTCTCCTAACAGAGGTCAGAAAATATAATGACTGGCATATTGAACCTGGTATCAGAACCTCTGTTTTTTTATTCTTTATTTTATCCGACCTTAGAGTAATGCAGTGGCTCCCAGATCTTCTCATAAAATGACTCCATTTGCATTCATTTATGTTTCAGTGACCCTTTAAGTTCTCTAACTCCTATGCTACCTAATTTGTTTTTTTTTCTTTATAATACAGTAACATTTAAATTCTTCATATATCTAGCTGGGGGTGGAATTGAGAAAGCCCCTCTTTCTCAAAAAGGTAGCAAATGACCATCTTCTGACCCCCAAATAGATATAGATACAAGAAGAATAAAGTGCATATGAAAAAAAAAAAGAAGACTTTTGGTCTATGAGGAATTCAAACTTTGTTGAGCTTCAGCATCAGTGGAGAGTCTTATTAAAAATACATCATACATTGCTTGAAAATGGGGATATGTTCTGAAAAATGAATCATTAGGTGATTTTGTTATTGTGTGAACATCATAGAGGATATTTAATACAAACCTAGATGGCATGCCCTACTACACACCTGGGCTCTGTGGTATAGCCTGTTGCTGCTAGGCTCCACACCTATACAGCACGTTACTGTACAGAGTTCTGTAGGCAATTGTAACACAATTTAAGAATTTGTGAGCCAGGCTCGGTGACTCAGCCTGTAATCCCGCGCCTTGGGAGGCTGAGGTGAGTGGATTGCCTGAGCCCGTGGGCCCGTTGGTGAGACCTCCTCTCTACAATAAATCAAAAAATTAGCCGGGCATGGTAGCACATGCCTGTAGTTCCAGCTCCTTGGAAGGCTGAGGTGGAAGGATCGCCGGAGCCCAGCAGGTCGAGGCTGTGGAGGCCGGGAGCGGCCACTGCACTCCAGTCTGGGCGACAGAGTGAGACTCCAACTTAAAAAAAAAAAAGAACTTGTGTATCTAAACCTTCTAAACATCAAAAAGCTACAGTAAAAATGCAGTATAAAAGACAAAAAATGATATACCTGTCTAGGGCATGTGCCATGAATGGAGCTTGCAGGACTGGTAGTTGCTCTGGGTGAGCCAGTGAGTGATGGTGAATGAATGTGAAGGCCTGGGACATCACTGTCCACTGCTGTAGACTTTAAACACTGTACATGGAGGCTATATAACAGTTATTACAATCTTTTTCTTCAATAATAGATCAACCTTAGCTCACTATAACTTTTTTACTTTATAAACTTAAATTTTTTTTAACATTTTGGCTTTTATTATTATAATACTTAGATTAAAACACAAATACTTGTGTTGCTGTACAAAGATATTTTTTCTTAATATTCTTATTCTATAAGCTTTTATCCTACTTAAAATTTTTAAAAATCTATTTAATTTTTACTTTTTAAGCTCTTTTGTTAAAAAACTAATCCAAAAAACACACACATTAGCTTAGGCCTACACAGGGTCAGGATAATCAATATCACTGTCTTCTAAATTCACATCTTGTCCCACTGGTGGAAGGTCTTCAGGGGTAATATCACAATGGAACTGTCATTTCCTATGATAACAAAGCATTCCTCTGAAATACCTCCAGAAGGACCTGCATGAGTCTCTTTTACAGTTAATTTTTTTTTAATAAGTAGAAATAGTACACTCTAAATAAATAAAATAAAAGGTATAGTATAGTAAGCACATAAACTGGTAACAGTTGTTTATTATTGATTATTATGTACTGTACATAATTGTATATACTATACATTTCTAGCACTGGCAGGACAGTAGGTATGTTTACACCTGCATCACCATAAACTTGTGATTCATTGTGCTATCACTAGGCAATAGGACTTTTCCACTCCATGATAATATTATGAGACTGCCGTTGTATACGTGGACTGTCATTGATTAAAACATTGTTTTGTAGTGCAAGACTGAACCTACTCCAGACCTATTAAAGCAGAATTTAGAGTCGTAGGTCATGGACAGCTGGATAATGTCCATCAAAGTTGGTAGTCGTGAGGTCAGGACTTGGTCTGATTTGAAGTGAGAAATTGGGAAACTTTCCTTTTAACCTTTATTCTTCCATTATCCAAGACATTTCAAAATTCTGAAACATGGTTTTCCAACCATCACAGAGTTTGAGTATTCATTGTTGAAGTTCCTGGCCCTCAATGGCACTACAGGTCAGCTATCCATGGAACTCAACTTTCTTGAATGGGTTATTGCCCAGGTCTTGCACAGCTACTTTGCTCATTTTTAATCCCTTCATTTGCCAGCTTAATACCTGCTAGCTGCTATTACTTTGGGATTCTAAATTTTTTCCCCATGTCCCTAAGCTTTGTCATTTTTTTCCCCCTCTTCATTCCTCAAAGTCAATATTTCTCCTGTCTCAGAGGTTGCCTATGAATCATCCATGATATGCAGATAATTGCAAATATATCCAGGTTTTTTTTTTCTTTTCTAATATATTTTTGAGGGCAAGATTTCCTGTTAGCATGAGGATCTTGAGAAATACCAAGATCCTCAGAGCTTTCATAACTCTGTCCTCAAATGGGGTCAATAATGACTGCTGACATTTTCCTGGACTCTGAAGGGTGTGGTCAGACTGGATGGGAAAATGCTTGTTGAATGTGGAGTGCTATGCTACAGTCACCTCTCAGCTGGGAGGCTGAAGCCCCAGCAGCTAAATGATTTGTCAGGGTGGTGCAGCTCATGTGTGGTAAGTCAGAGTTCCAACCTGGAGAGTCTGATTTACTCTTTCAGAGAACATTAATTGGATGAACTGAATTCATTGTTTCAAGTGCTCCCATGGCCCTATAGGCCAAAGAAGTAGAACTTATAACAGTAGTTTGAGCCTCAGAACTCTAATTAACCCCAAACTACCCTTCAGTTTATAGAAAACACCGAGAAAAAGAGAGAGATGAGCAAATATTGAATTATGGGGATTCTGCCACTTATCTGTAAGGAATATGTGTGGGAGAATCTTTTACTCTTTCTACACATGATTTTAAAATTCCTTTTAATCCTCAAGCAACTCTTAGGAGAAAAGACAGTTCAAAATTAAAATGAATGTTCTTAAGATTTGTCCTTGAATATATTTTTAGAAAAAGTATACTTGAAATCTGATAACTTGTAGTGAAAGATCAGGAAGGTAGAATTTTTATATTTATTCAAATTAAATACATGTGTATGCTTTGAAACAAAGGTTTATTTTTTGTTTTAATACTTTTGGGGACATACTTTCTTAGAAAATACAGGTTAGGAGTCTATCCCTCAAATTTGAATTTGGGGAAATTCTCATTTAAACCAATTCTGGTGTTCCTGAGGGTATGTGAGCTCTTCTAGCAACACTGTTTTGTCAGTGTCAAATCAGGGGGTCAAATGTATACTCACTTAGCATTTTCTGAGCCAGGTACTGAGAGGTAATTTACATACTTTCATTTAGTTCTTCAGGAGAATTAAAAGCTTCAGGAGCCCATAAGTTATAAACAAGAAAACTAAGGTTCTGAGATGTGAATTAACTTACCCATGGTGGTACTGAGACTCTAAATCAGGTTCATCCCATTTGAAAAAAAAAGAAGAAAAACCTATGTGCCTCTTATTCCCACAAAGGAGCACATCCAGCTGGCATTTCACCACAGATTTTGTCACCAAGGACAGGACTGGGAAAGGACATGGACACTTTCCATTATGTACACAAGTTTCTGAGTACATTGTGCTCTAGCTTGCTACATGACTGCAAAGGCCCGTATAAAAACTCTATGTGCTCCTCATCCCTTGATTAGAGAATTTCTCTTGCATGGTTATCCAATGTGAGTACACAGTGAGTTAGGGCTGTGGGTGGAAGCACCACAATTAGTTTTGCCTCAGGCAGAATGCTGACATCACTTATAATGAGATTAAAATCTTCTACTCAGCTGTTGCTTGAAATATTCTGTTGTGTTCTCATCCAACTGTTTTAACTAATTGAAGTAACTTAACCATATAATTATTTTCAAATGTTTACAATTACTTTCAGATAAATATAAATGAATGTTTGCCTGTTTATGAACAACAAAAGGAATAATTTGGTACCTTTACCCAAATAGTCAAGCCCTCCGAAGATATTATTGGTGGAGGCATCAGAGTATATTACTGAAGTTTAAAGGACAAAAAAAGTGTTAATACTAAAACGAAATATTACTTACAGTTTCATGAAAATGGAGTAGCCCCATTCTTCCCAGTTTCTCTCTCTTATAACTAAAAATCCCTAGATATAACACTACAAACATAGGTAGTCTCTGAAAGATCAAAAGAAGGAAGTGAGCTGCTAGGGATCCTTGGGACTTGAACGCAGAGGGATATCCTTGAATTTTCTTGTCTCTTATATATCCCAAACTGGGTGCTACAGAAGCCTCCACTCCAGAAATGCCAAAAGTCACAGATGAAAAAGCTCTAATAAAATCCTGTTTCCCAGAAACTTCTTTATGGAAGACATTCAAGCAGGCAAAAAACAGGAAAAAATGCTCACAATCTAATCATTAGAGAAATGCAAATCAAAACTACGAGATACCAGTAAGGATGGCATATCATTAAAAACCCAAAACAAACAAACAAACTAGATGTTGACACAGCTCTAGAGTAGAGGGAATGCCTCTACACTGTTGGTGGGAACGTAAGCTAGTTCAACCTTGGTGGAAAGCAGTGTGTTGATTTCTCAAAGAACTAAAAATTGAACTTCTATTCAATCCAGCAATCTCTTTTCTGAGATTATACCCAGAGTAACATAAATTTCTCTACCAAAAAACATCTGCACGTGTATGTTCATTGAAGCACTATTTATAGTAGCAAAAGCATGGTACCAACCAGATGCCCATTGAAAGTGGACTGGATAAAGAAAATGTGGTACATGTGAAATACAATGCAGTCATAAAGAAGAACAAAATTATGGACTTTGCAGCAACATGAATGCAGCTGGAGACCATCATACTAAGTGAACTATCACAGAAACAAAGAACCGAATATCTCATGTTCTTACTCATAAGCAGGTCATAATCACTGGTCACATGAACACAAGGGTGGGATTTGCTGATACTGGACACTGCTAGGGAAGGGGGGAGGGATGAGAGGCACATGGCCACACACTGGATACCTGGTCCACTATCAAAGCGAGAGAGGGCCAGCTAGAAGCCCAAACTTTATCCTCATGCAACTTACTTGTATAGTAAATTCTCACTTGTACCCCACTACTCTAAAATTAAAATTAAAAAAATAGAAAATCTTATTTCCTTTGTGTTTTCTTTGCCAAAGGACCAGGAAAAGTGTGGGATAACAATGGAAAATGTTTGCAGTATCTGCTAAACACTCTTGGAAAACTCACAACTCATCCCCTCCATGATTTCAGTGGTGCTGGGCAGGAAATTGATGCTTTCCAATACCACTATGAAAATGTTACTATCAATATACTAAAAAACTATAAATAAATCAAGATGAAGCTTTTAATAAAATATAATAAAATAATCCAAAGGAAAGTAAGAAAAGATAAACAGAGGAAACCAACAGAAAACAAGTTATAAAATGACAGACTTAAGCCCTAATATATCAATAAACTGCTTTAAATTTAAATGCAAGGGATCCAGAATAGTCAAAACAGTCTTGAAAAAGAACAGAATTTGAGTACTCACGCTTTTTAATGTCAAAACTTACTACAAAGCTAGACTAATCAAGATGATGGGACTGGCCTAAGAATTAACACAGAGATCAGTGGAATAGAATTGAGTGTACAGAAATAAACCTTACATTGATAGCTAATTAATTTGCAACTAGAATGCCAACATAATTCAGTGGGGGAGACAATAGTTTTTTCTGGTGTTTTTTTAAATTTTACAAATGGTACTGGGGCAAATGGATATCTACATGCAAAAGAATGAAGTTAGGTCCCTTTCTTATACATACACAAAAGTTAACACCAGATGAATCATAGATCTACATGGAAGAACTAAAAACCATAAAATTCTTAGAAGAAATCATAGATATAAAATTTATGACCTCATGTTTGGCAATGACTTCTTAGCATGATACCAAAGATAGATACGCTGGACTTTATCAAAATTAAAACGTTTGTGCTTCAGAACATACCATAAGGAAAGTAAAATACAACTCACAGGGTGGGAGAAAATATCTGTAAATTATACACCTAATAAGAAACGTATATCCAAAATATATAAGGTCTCTTATAACTCAATAATTAAAAGACAAATACCACAATTTTGGAATGGGCAAGGTTTCTGAGTAGATATTTCACTAAAGAAGTTATTCAAATGACTAATAAGCACATGAAAGCATGCTGAACATTATTAGCCATCAGAGAAATAGAGACCAAAACCTTTCATCCATTAGGGTAGCTATCATTAAAAAGGCAGATGGTAAGAAGCGTTGACTAGGATACGGAGAAAGTGGAACCCTTATACATTTCTGGTGGGATTGTAAAATGGTACAGCCATTAGGAGAAATGGTATGGCAGTACACCAAATTGTTGAACATGGAGTTACTATATGATCTAGCAATTCTACGCTTAGGTATATACCCAAGAGATATAAAAAAAATTTGCACAAAACAGGTACATAAATGCCCATAGCAGCATTATTCACAATAGCCCCAAGATGGAACAACCTAAATGTCCATCATCTGATGAATGGATAAACAAAATATATCCATAAAGTGTTAAATTGTTAATGCTTAGAAAAGAATGAAGTACTGATAGATGCTACAAGATTAATGAACTTTGGAAAACTTATGCTAAGTGAAACAAAGTCATAAAAGACTACATATGATATGATTCCATTTATATGAAATGTTTAGAAGAGGCAAATCTGTCAAGGAAGTAAGCAGATTACTGATTGTTGGTGGTAAATACTAATAGGTATATGTTTCTTTGGGGAATGATGAAAGTGTTCAAAATTGATTGTGGCAATGGTTGGATGAGTCTGTGAATACACAAAAAACATTGACTTGTATACTTTAAAATGGCCTGGTATGTGAACCAATAAAGCCATAAATGTAAATGACCTAAATACACCAATTAAAAGGTTTTGGTATAGTAGACTTTAAAAAATGATCCAACAATATACTGTCTATAAGAAATTCACTTCAAATACAACAACAAAGGTAGTTTGAAAGTAAAGGATGGCAAAAGATATACCACACAAACATTAATTTTAAAAATTGTTATATTAATATCAGATAAAGTAATACCATATGTATGTTCCAAAGCAACTTTTCTTAGTAGCTGATATGAAAGAAGATCTGTATCCAAAGAGATAGTGTGAACTCTAAAAGTAAAGGCAAAGTTCAGTATTTACATTTGGGAGCAATATGTGTGTTAGAAATGTTTATTGAGTAGAGGCATAATTACCTCCTTTGTCCCTGAACATTACAAGTATAAAAATTGTGTTTTCAAAATTTATCCTTCTTAAGGGATAAACATTAAGCATTCTATTTAACAGTGTTTTTTCTAAATAAATAAAATATACAAATCTAATTTAGACAGATAAATAATTATATTTTATATAAATAAATGCTAATTGGCATCTGATAACATTTGCATCTTAATCTTATCCACTAGAATAGATAACCTCTAAAGTGGTCAGCTTTGGAAGAGGATGAAGCTAGTAGACCTACCTAGCTCCTTCTCCCCACCCCCTCCATTTTGGTCATCAAATCTTGGTTGGTTAGCTCTTTGTTCAGAAACTTTATACATCGTGATTATATACTCAAATCTCTGTTACTTGATTTATCAGCTTCAAGTGTTATCTCTTAACTTCTGTATGTAAAATTAGCATATCAGCTCACTTCCAATTTCTACGTGTTTTCTCTCTACTTTCCATTTTTTATACTTCTAAAATGTTCAAGGTTTTTTATATTTGAGTGTTCTGTAACTATAATTCCCATCGTTTTTTTCTTTTGTTTTACACATTAATTAGTTTAAGGTCAACTTCCATATTTTTATGATGTATTCTCCATTCTATAAGTTGACTGAAATAATGTCTAACGTTATGAATGATGCATGATTTGTGGCTACCCTTTGGGAAATACCAAGATTCTCAGAGGCTTTACTCATGTCATTAAATGGAGACAGTAATGACTGCTACCTTTCCCTTCTCTGTCTCTCTGGTGTCAAACAGGGCTCAAGGGTCCACATAAACCTGCAATTTGGAGCTTTTTCTTTTTTGTCTATTCACAGTTCTTTTTGTTTTGACCTCCTGAATGTAAAAATGTTTTAATAGCATGTATATTTACATATTTAAGTATTCAAACTCAACTGCTTAATTCTTAATAGTATTTTTCTGTGCTTTTTCAGCAGCCAAAGATTTTGAGAGGACAAAAGAGCTCTCTATAGATACTTTTAAGAAGCAGACTTATTAGGATTTAGTTAAAAGAACTTTAAATACAAGGTCTGACAACTAAGCTCATGAACTCATCCTAGAAAAGGTGCTACATACCTCATTATTGAATATCACTACAGTCACCTTTGAAGTACTCCCCTTGGGAAGCTGTGTGTGGATGCCAATGCCTAGTCCACCTGTCAAAGCAATTTTGGAATTCTTTTTCTGGAATGGCCATCAGAGCCGTTGTTGTATTACCCTTGATGCCCTGTATGTCATCAGCATGTCTTCCTTTCAATATTTCCTTTATCTTTGGGTAAAGAAAAGTTATTGGGAGTCAGATCAGGTAAGTAGGGAGGGTGTTCCAATCCAGTTATTTGTACAGTCCAGCCAACGTTAAGCGCACGGTGGCAAGTTCACGAACTTAATTGTCTGTTGTCAAATAACGATAGCTCTGATGGGCATTCCAGTAAAAGAATTCCAAAATGATTTTGATGGGTGGAATAGGCACTAGCATCGGTGCATAGCTTCCCAAGAGGAGTACTTAGAAGGTGACCATAGTCATACACAGTAATGAGGTATGTAATACTTTTTCTGGGATGGTTGCTGAACCTAATTGTCAGACCTCATATGTTAAAAGCATGGTGAGTTTGGTACAGCTGCTTAGAAAGACATTTGCTAAACATACTTTGTATCTTGAGAGTGAATACCTATACCTAAAACACACACACACACACATACACACCCCTTGATATATAGGGGTTGAAAATAGGATAAAACCTGACCTCTAGAATATTCAGATGCAGACACCATTTTGTGGCTGCCTTTCCAAGTCATATGAGGCCTGATATAAGAAGTGCAGCTTATCTCAGGATACAGATGGATAAGAATAGAGAAAAATATAAAATTTTCAAATGTTACAACTCATTCTGTTAATGATGATCACTCAGCTTTATTATTTTAGATAGTAATTCATTCTGTTTGAACATCACAAATAGCACTTTTCCTAAAGTAATTTTTCTTAACAATACTATTGTATAATGTTTTTTGTATCCTCCAGTAGACGCATGAGATCAGAGTGGGTCATATTTTACCCATCATATGTTACCAACTTTGGACAAGTTAATTGATTTCTAGGAAATGCCAACACATATTTTAGCCCTAATTTTACAAAGTCACTTATTTCTAAGGTTTATGTAACAGTGAACAAACTAATAAAATACATTGAATTTTAACTTGCCTTTTGATCTCTTATTCCCTCTGTTATTAGTAGACTTTACAATTTGACCTTATTAACCTCTAATGAACATCAAAAACTATTTCCATGATATAAAGTTTTATTTATTTTCATTCATTTAGTATACTATGAGCTTTAACAGATGGACTGTCAGATTCAAATAAAGTTTTATTGCTTTATGGTAATGTGAGGTAAATAAGATATTGTCCACATAGATTAACATCTAAATCCTGTGAGTCTTACAGTGTGGTGTCTAGGTAGAGGTATATGGTGAATCTATAAAATCACATACAAACCAAGGAATGCCTCTGTCTATTATAATTTATGTGTCAGTTATTTATGAGGAATTGTCTATAATCTAAGGTAATGTTACTATTTAGAAGTGTTATATTAGATTTATTCTTAGATTTGTAACCTGATTAGAAGACAGTCATTTTCAAATTGTTCTTTTAAAATGTCTTGATCTTTCAGAGGAACTCAAGCCATTCTGCCATAAACATATCTGCACAGGCATGTTTGTTGCAGCTCTGTTCATAATAGCAAAAACATGGAACCAACCATACTGCCCATCAAAACCGGACTGGATAAAAAAATGTGGTACATATACACAATGAAAAATTATGCAGCCATAAAGAAGGAAACAATTATGAACTTTGCAGTAACTTGGATGGATTTAGAGTCTATCATACTCTGTAATCTAACACAAAAACAAAGATCAGAGTACCATATGTTCGCACTCATAAGTGGACCTTGAACAATTATAATACTTTAAGAAAGGGATTGGCAGTAGCAGGCAACTGCCAGGGGAGTGGTGTTGGGATTGGCAATTGAGGGAAACTGCCAGGGGAGGGAGGGGCACACCTTATCAGCAAGGGTACCTGCATAATGAACATTTGTATACCTAACCTGAATTGTACCCCACATTTTTAAAATAATAATAATAATAATTATCAGTCCCCAAAAACAAAATAAAATGTCTTGGTCTTTAATAAATTTTAGTTCAACCATAAATTTTCTTATGATTATGGACTAAAAACTACTGGAAGTTTGAGTAAATATTTTGAAATAATTGCCAAAAAGCCTTTTAGTATTCCAATATTTTTATTGTCATGGACTTTTGAATTTTAACAAAGTGACTTTGATTCCTACATTGGATTTGGGGGCTTAGTATAGAAATTTTGTATTAATATTTTTAATAGAATACAGGACTTCTACAGGAGTTTTCATTGTTCATTTGGAAAGGTAACCTTTTTGTTTGCTTTTTTAATAAGCTAAGAGACAGCATAAATCTTGATGGCATTATTATTATTATTATTATTATTATTATTATTATTGTATAGGTTCTACCTGCAAATATAGTATTGATGAGGAATAATATCACAGTGTAAAAACACTTCACGGGGATTACTTGACAATGACACATTGAAAACCTTCATAGAAACTTAATAGGAAAAATACACTTTGAAGCATAATCTCAAGTGCCGTCTTCTCTCTATCACAGTTTAAACTGCTCTCTGCATGTCATACATACAGTACGAACTTGATAGTCAGTTTAAAAAGCTGAAACAATTGGTATGAGAAACATACCAAGAAAATACTCTAATGAGAGTTCCAAGTTGAGGTCAGAACAGTAAACAAACCATAATATGAGACATCTTTTTTATTTTTTTATATTTAGCAGTCCTTAGCAATAATCAACAATTTACTGATTTAACAGGAAATGTGTTGCTCTGCTGCCATCTGGACATCCTAAATCGAACCTATGCCTCTGAATGAGCAAAAGGCATAATGATTAGATAGACATGTTGGCAGAAAACCCCCTTTTTTAATGTCTTGGGATTTGCAATGTAAAACCAATGGCCATAATTTTGAAACATCTGCTCTTTTCATGATCTCCTCTACGTGTAAAGAGATTTGGAAATGGAACATCCTCAAGCATTAGTTTTCAGCAGTGATAAAAATATTTCATTTTGTCTAAATATGTCAATGGATCCAAATTCACTTCTTAGTAAAACCTATTACACCAAACATGTAGCTTGCTTTTTTTCTGAATGCTACATCATCTCGCTTAACTTGGTTTATTTATTATGTACACATCCACCTACTTCTAAACAGAAGGTGAGCACTTTTATAATAAAAAAGTATAGATATAGTAAAAGTATTAATGTTCATTAAGTAACAGGATAGCAAAAGGACGATTATACCAGAGCCTGTTTGTCAGGGATAGTGACTGTAGTTGGCTATAAAAATGATACCTAGCCGGGCTCGGTGGCTCAGCCTGTATTCCCGCGCCTTGGGAGGCTGAGGTGAGTGGATTGCCTGAACCCGCGGGTTCGAGACACGCCTGGGCAGGCGAAATCTCATCTCTACAATAAATAAAAAAAATTAGCCGGGCATGGTAGCGCGCGCCTGTAATTCCGGCTACTCGGAAGGCTGAGGCGGAAGGATCGCGGGAGCCCAGCAGGTCGAGGCTGCGGTGGCCGGGAGCGGCCACTGCACTCCAGTCTGGGCGATCGAGTGGGACTCCAACTCAAAAAATAAATAAATAAATAAATTAAATAAATAAATAAAAAGGGACTTCGAAGGTACCTGGGAACACACTCTCACCCTAACCTTTACTTAGGACTCTGAGAATGTAAATGCTTAGGCCAAACCACCCAGCTAAACAGGAAAGGCCAGACCCAGATAACAGTTCTATAATTTGAAGTACACACACCATTATTAGCTCTTGATTCTCATGTTTCTACCTTTTTTTCACTCATCCCAATATTGTCCAGAATCGATGGATACTATTTTTAGAAGTTAGTGTGATTATATTGAAACATAATTTTCCAACTGACCTGCCTGAGATCCGGAGCACATTTTTTAAGCCAGGAGCAGAAATTAGTATCGTGGGGATGACAGGGAGGATGCCCTGGGCCCGGAGGAGGAGTTTCCCCAGAATTCAGCAAGCCAAGGAGCTGTGGAAAGTGTTTTCTTTCTGTCCCTTTGTGCTGAGGAGTGACTGGTTCAGCAAGGCTAGGGTCTCGTTCCAGATTGTTCCGTAGATCCGGAGGAACATGTGGAACAGCAACAATTGGAAGCAACTGGATGTCACTGGACAAGCTGATTGGCTTTATATCATGGAAAATACTCTTTAAATTTAGCTAATGGTGCCGACAGCTTTTCTTTACATCATTTTTATTTATTGTTTTCTTCAAATCTGTATTTCCATTCCTTATCTGTCCTAAAAATCTTTGTTACTGTCTTTAGATACAATATCTGCTATTTCTTTATTTCTTATTTCATGTCTTCAGTTGATAAAAGAGGGAAATGACCTGGTTTCATTCCCATATTTATCAGATATTTCTGGAGCAGCGCCCAGAGCCCAGGCATTGTATTAAGTATGGAAGCATGTGACTGTAGGATGAATCCAAACTCATTGGCAGAACCCATGGGGTGGGTAGCCAAACCCTACACACTCTGGAGGAAGGTAAGGCCAACTTAACAGGCAAAAGTATGTAACTCTATGAGTTACAAAGGAGGGAAGGGCCTATCTATGCTTGGAGAGTCCAGAAGCCTTCCTGGAGCTGATGACATCTAAATGGAGAGTGGGAGTCAGACGAAAATAGCTGGCGTGAAGCAAGCAGGGTAGGCGTTTTCCAAGCCAAGAGAGCAGAGAGGACAAAGTTACCCATCTCAAGTTCAACCATGTTGGGTTTTTTTGGTTTTTGTTTTTTCCTTTTGGTTCATTATTGCATTGTCTACCTGCTTGTAGATGGATTCAAGAGAGTAGGGACAAATTATTAAATCTTAGTACAAATTGGCAAGGAATTTGGAATGAGCTGTTGTAAATCTCTATTTTTCTGCATGTGGCTATGTACTCATTCAATATGATGTGCTTTTTTTTTTAACTTGTTTTGCACCACATAGGCAACCCAGAAAAAACTCATTTTAGTCAACAATGTTATTTATTTAAGATCAACCGGATGCTTACCAAGGCTCTAAGTTGTGTCTTTAACCAAGTCTCCTGAAGCAGATCCTATGTGAACAGTCTTAGTTATCTATCATTTCTAATGGCTTAATATGCATTTGCAGCCAAAGAGCCACAAAGCTGCTTTAATTTTCATCTCTGGGCAATCCATTGAATAGCACATTTGTTAGTGACCTGAGCAATGGCAAGTTGCTAATTGTCTTCACTTTTCAAACTCTGCCTTGTTAATTTGGGCTTTGTTTTCCTGCATACTTTAATACTTCCAGATGGAAGAATACACTCTCTAACCCTTTGCCATATTTAATAAAACCAGCCTGTCTTATTTCTAATTCCACTTATACATAGCCCTCTGAACTGCGGGACACTGATGCTCTGTGGATCATTAGACCCCCAAAAAAGGGAATAATTCAAGTGAGGAGGAAAAATATGATTTGATTCTAAAAGTAATAATCAGGGTTTTCAAAAAGAACTGCTCTTCTCTCATCTCCCCAGCAGGTAGAGTGAAAACCAGTAACTGCCCAGATGCCCAGATAGAATCATCTTCCTCCTATAATCATAATGAAGCTTGAGACTTTTTTGGGACCATATTATCTATCCCAGTGGCATTTCTATTTGGGCCTTTGATACGAGCCCCTTGCTCCAACTCATTCATCGTATCCCACTCTGGCCCTAATTTTTATTTTTATCCTCTTGACTTCTGATCTCACTGGCTTTTTGCTATTTTTGTCCTTACTTCAAGCTTTCAACTTGATATGTTATAGCACTGTCAGTTATAGATGTGGCTTAACTGCTATCAAATATGGGGTTCTTAGTTTTAAACCACATAGCCTCAGGCTAGCTATTGGACCCTCGGGACTTTGGTGCCTAAGACTATCCTCACCAAAGGTAGAAACTTGATAAGTGTCACACAGACTCAGAGAGTCAGTAGAATGTGCTGGTTAGAATTATAGATGCTAGAGTCAAGCACAGATGGATTCAAATATCAGCTCAACAAATTACCAGTTACAGACAGTTACAAGGTTAGTTGCAATCTTTTCGTTTTAATTTCCTCATAAAATGCTGATATTGATAGTATATACTTCATTTGTTTATAAGAACTAAATAAGGTAAAATAGAAGATGATTAACCTATAGGCAAATAGATATTATTACAATTATCATTGGCATTATTATCATTATTGGTAGGACTGTATAACTAATAAGTGATAATAAAATACTTTTTAAAGTATCGTGTGTGCATATATTTTAAATAATCCCCATACTGGTTATCACAGACTTTCTACAGAGTGCACATTCAGCAGAAACAAGTGAATTAATTTGATGTATTCATCATATTAATGAGGTCACTTCAAACTGAAAAAATAATCTGAGGTGCTGACACAAACTGCGGCCATGAAAGATTTTATCTGAA
Source organism: Tarsius wallacei (assembly GCA_963574415.1). Lineage (NCBI taxonomy): Eukaryota > Metazoa > Chordata > Mammalia > Primates > Tarsiidae > Tarsius > Tarsius wallacei. The sequence continues at coordinate 24,947 of CAUYQG010140483.1, forward strand.
GTAGAAAAATAGCATTATTTAACACTTGTCTTTATTGTAGGGGTGTCACAAATATTTCACTTATACTGTAAGTAAAGAAATCATTTATAGAAAATTCCGATTTAGTTGTCTACCTTCACACTTATGCACCTTCCCCTAAACTAGCAAGTCTCAAACTTCAGTTGCACCAAGGTAACCTAAGAATTTGTTAAACTATGGATTCCAGAACCTTCCCCCAGATGCATAGGTGTGTATTGGGTCGGGAATCTGAATTTTTAACAAGTCCCATATAATTCTTATGATGGCATTCCCCATACCTCAACTTGAGGACAATTATTCTGAATAAAAAGTTTAGAAAAAGATATATTGACTATAAGATTTTGCAACTGGAGCCGGGCTCGGTGGTTCAGCCTGTAATCCCACGCTTTGAGAGGCTGAGGTGAGTGGATTGCCTGAGCCCGCGGGTTCGAGACCCGCCCGGGCAACTTGGCGAGACCTCGTCTCTACAATAAATCAAAAACTAGTTGGGCATGGTAGTGCATGCCTGTAGTTCCGGCTCCTCGGAAGGCTGAGGCGGAAGGATCGCCGGAGCCCAGCAGGTCGAGGCTGCGGTGGCCGGGAGCGGCCAGTGCACTCCAGTCTGGGCGACAGAGTGAGACTCCAACTCAAAAAAAAAAAAAAAAAAGAAAGATTTTTCAACTGAATTATTATCTTATTTACTGCTGTAGTATTTCTATTTTGCTCTTGTCCATGCAGACGAAAGTAGTGTGAGGGTTGGCCAATGGCAGAGAAAAGTATTTTGTTGTTTTCCTGACTTATTTAATTAATTAAATGAGCCATTTTGACTTAAAGAAAGCATTGCTCTGACCTTCTTAGACTTGTTTCGTGTCATGCACCAGATGGCGGTCCCTGTTGTGAACAGCTCCACATATTTCTCAATAAGGGTCATTTCTTGTTGTTCTCTTTTATGCCAATTGGATGTCCCAACCCTATTCCCCAAACCAGGTTATTAACCATAATCTAGCACCGTGCTCCATGCAACTGACTTTTCTGTGTAAGAACCTGAAAACAAAAAAGGTGCCTCCACAGATTCAGAGAAAAGTTTTATGCTTGGGCAACAAATAGGCCCCAATGAGAAAAATTGAGGAAGAGGTTACTCTGTGTCAGCCCAAGTACACAGCTCATATCTTAATAACCTAATTAATTTGCTACATATTTTATCTATGATACTACATTCTCTGGAGGCCCCCAACTACACATCCGGTAGTTGGTCAAATCAGTGAACTAAGGGTTTTCTAGAGCTTTACTGGGTTGTGGGAACTAAGCAGAAAGCTAGTCTTAGAAGCAGCAAAGATAAATTTAGGAAGAAATTATATATAATATATAACATGATCTATCTTGTGATATATGATATATGAGATATGTATCAGCCAAAACCTGCTCTGAAATATAAAAGGTAGCAGGTACTATGAATGGGAAAAAAAATATATGGAGATTATCTCCTCAGGGGCTTTCCAAGTCCACTGAGTTTCCTAAAAGATATTCCTAAGAGTTGTGACTGCATGTAGTAAGCAATTTGGAACAAAAGACAGACCCATTTACTTTAGCCTTTGGAATTTGTTCAGGGTTAACTATATAAAGACTGTAAGAGCCATCATACCGTAATTATATGTAGGTGCCTTCCTACACGCTGAATTTGTTACAAACGTAATTTTGTGCTTGTCGGGTAACATCATTGGGCAGTGGTTGGTATTATTCAAATGGTAGATATAGCCAGGCCTAGAGGGATAACCCACATTGCCCTGAGGTTTACCATCAGAGTCTAACAAAAGTTAAATTTTAATATCTAGTAAGCACTTTAGTCATTGGAATAATGCTATCTTTTCGTTTGTTTTTGTTTTTTAATCCTTTGTAAGGTAAATCATTTGTTGTGAATCTAAGATGATCATTAGGGAAAGGTCTTTATTCAATACCACCTTAAAAAAAAATAAATGACTTGGTCAGTAGGGTAGACTGAAAAATATGTTCCCCTTAGATGCATATATGCTAGTACCCAAAACCTGTCCATATGTTACCATGTGTGGCAAAAAGACTTTGCTGCTGTAAGTTAAGGATATTTAGATAAGAGACGATCCTGGATTATCTGGGTCAGTGCAGTGTAATCACAGAGGTCTTTATAAGAAGGAAACAAGAGGATTAAGGCCAGAGAGAGAAGAGGTAACGACAGAGGTAGTGGTTGGAGTAATGTGCTTTGAAGATAAAAGAAGGGGCCATAAGCCAAGGAATTCAGGTGGCTTCTAGAAGCTGGAAAGGTAAGGAAGCAGATTCTCCCCCAAGAGATTCCAAAAGGAATACAGCTCTAGTGATACCTTGCTTTTAGCCCTATAAGACCCATTTTGAACTCTGACCTCTAACTGTAACAGAAATTTGTGTGGTTTTAAGCCATTAAATCTGTGGTAACATTACAGCAGCAATAGGAGACAAATACAGTCAATGTGCCTTAGCTTGAGAAGGGCATAGTATGGTGTGTTATATTCATATTCTGTTTTGGTTTCAAGTCTTACAAGGAATCCTTGTTATGCAGGATAATGCCAACTGATGTGCCCTAGAAAGAAACGAGGGGGAACTTAGCATTAGGTAAACAAAATAGAGGAAAAATTATTAACATACAACAACCAGAAAGCTAGGGCCAAGAGAAATGAAAATAGGTTCAAGAAAAGAAATGTTTATTACAGGCATTAGTGAACAGAAATTCCTACACAGTCTCAGTACAAATAGTGAGGCATAGAGAAGTTAAGTAACTTGCACATGACTGCACAACTGGCAAATGACAGATCAGAATTTGGAGCCAGAAAGTCTGACTTTACAGTCTATGTTCTCAACTCTCTGTTCTTCAGTCTTCATGTGGCTATCACATGACGTGATAGTTATTTTAATGGGCAAGCTATTCCAAAATGTCAAAGTCAGCACAAACACAAAGATGCTTTAACCAAGATGGCAAACAAAGACAGGGGAGTCAAAGGCAAGGCAAGAGCAGGAACTATCTGGACCCAAGAAGTATCGTCAAATGCATTAAATCCAGAAAACCATCAGAAGAGAGAGTGAGTGGTTAGATGTCAGACACCAAGACAGTGAAGAGGGACAGGACAGGTGGAGAGTCAGAAAAGCAGGAGCCCAATTAGAGAAGATGACACTTGAAGCCGAACAAAACATCTGCCTTAAATAGAATGACAAGGGCAGCCCTTCTGACTGGATTCAAGGCATCCACGTAACTCTACGTATTTGAGAAACCGCAAAGAGTGGACCTTAAGAATACAGGGACCCTGACAGATACGAATTCATGTGTGTACCCAAAAAAAGTACAAAAATATTTATAGAAGCATTATTTATAATATCCTCTAGGGGAAACTGTAGAATGGATACATTGTAGATTATTTACACAATGAAATACTATTTAACAATGTAAATAGACTCATGACTACGCTTGAAAATATGTTTGAATCTTATAATGATGTAGGAAGGAAACCACACAGAAAGCCACATGTTTTATGATTCCAGTTTTATGAAATCGAAGAACAAGCAAAAACAATTGACGTATTAGAAGTCCTGATAGTTGTCACCTTTGTAGGGAGTGAGTCAGTCATGTCTGGAGGAAACTGGGTAGTAGGGCTTCTGGAATACAAATAATCTGGTTGTTGATCTGGTTACTGGTTACAAGGGTGTGTTCGATTTGCAAAACTTCAGTTAAGTTGCATATTTAATTGTGTATTTTTCTGTATAATGTTATCCTTTATTAAAAATTGAAAACAAAATAGGAATATAGATAAACCTCTGGGGTGATAGGGAGTGTTGAAAAATGTATCCTGAACCTGAGCTGAAAATCAATCAAAGTGTACTCACATCTTTAATTGGCTACTAGAGAAAATTTGGATATCTGGTGAGAAGAATCAGGACTCGGCTTTTGTTAGCTGAGATTTATCTAACACCACCTGGAGCCTACATGCTCACTTTGTCAGGGGATAAATCCCTGTTGCTTTCTACAGCTAATTACTAGCCACACATCAATTGACTTATCATTTATGTCCACTTAGACTTTTTTTTTCCTGATGAATGGTTCATTCATAGCTATAAACGGTTACAAATAATACATGTCCAGATTTTATGTTAATTGCAAGAGAGATGGTTTTACTGCACTGTGAAACAAACCAGTACCTGTGTTTACCTGTCTAGTTCCTTACATAAACATGCCATCACCTAGATACATGTCTGTCTCTATGCCATCACATTTGTTAACATTTTTAAAATTCTTTGTTAATGTGCACTGAATTTCGATTTGTGCTTTGTCCAATAAAATTTGTTTTAGCAAGACGTTACTGGGGTAATCAATTAAACTTTTTTTAAATAATGGGGATTATAAGCACAAACATACGCTGTGCAGGATAGGTGAAGACAAAAAATAGTAAGGAACATGCTTAAGTCAGTTAACTCAGTTTCAGTCAGTTGTAAGTTTCCGGTGTTTAGATTTTTAAAAATCAGAAATCTGAATTGTCTAGTTTTTTTAATTTAAAATTAAATTTAATAAATGAAAATTGTCAATGAATTTTGAAATTTTGAAACCTTGTATACAACAAACCATGTTTACAAGCAGGATTCAGCTCATACATTGCTAGACTGAGCTTTCCCCAAGTGTGATTTTAATTACTCCACAAATGCCCTATGCAGTGGGCATTGTACAGAAAAGGAAAGTGAGGCTCATAGAAAGTACAGAGTATTGGTCAAGTTTACATAGCTAATAAAAGGACAAGCCAGGGTAAAATCCAAGTCTCATTATTCAAATTACTATTCTTTTTCCCAAGGAGAAAAGTCTCATCGTGATGTGGCGGGAAGAGGGTTGGTAGCAGTTAAAGGTATTTCCTTTTGAAAGTCAAGTGGCAAGCCCTAAAGACCCGCCAGGCCGGTTTTGTTTGAAAAGGTCAAATGGCCAGAGACTGATGGCTCTCATGGAAATGCAAAAGAGTAACTAATTCACAGACTTATCCAAAACCCCTCTTTTGAAGCTGACGGTTTACAACCCTACTTGCAGACCCTGCTGTCTTACATTTCCTGGAGACCATTTGTTCTTTGAAAAATCTGATTTTACTGAGTACAACCTTATAAGAGTCCAAAGAGAAGGTATAATCGCTCAATACGACCCCCTCCCTTACCTAAACAAGGGTATAAGAACCCTCTTCTTCTGTTCTGCGGGGCTCGACTTGAAAGCGTTAGCCCCGTTGAGCCCGCCGGACCGGCCAGCGTAACAAAGTACCACTTCCTATAATAGTCTCTGTGTCACAATCTCTCTGTCTTCCCGCTACAATCGCATACCATGATACTGAGGTTACCAAATTGCTTTTTTATTTACAGGTATAATGGGAAAAGGTAAAAGAAATATTTGCATTGTTTGCTAAAAATTAGTTTTTGAAATTGGTTTAAAATAATTCTTTACTACAAATATAAAAATATCCCTCAATTTGGTATTCTTCTTCATTTTCCTGGTCATGATATTCTTTATTTATTTTTTTCGTTTTGAGTTGGAGTCTCAGTCTGTCACCCAGGCTGGAGGGCAGTGGCATGCTCCCAGCCACTGCAGCCTTGACCTGCTGGGCTCCTGCGATCCTTCTGCCTCAGCCTTCCAGGTAGCCAGAACTACAGGCACACGCTACCATGCCCGGCTAATTTTTGATTTATTCCAGAGACAAGGTCTCACCAAGTTGCCCAAGGGGGTAGCGAACCCGTGGGCTCAGGCAATCCTCTCGCCTTGGCCTCCCAAAATGCTGAGATTACAGGCTGAACCACCGATCCCAGCCTTATAATATTCATTCTAAAGACACAATAAATAAACCTGTCACTTTATCTTAGACAATCTGAAGACAACAAAGAGACATGGGTAAAATTATATCTGGATAAGAAATGACAACGTCATGTAATAAAATGGATTTGTGGAGAGTTAGGATTATACCTTTTTTATTTTGACTGTACCAATCTTTCCAAATGTTTTTTCTCAGTATAATTTCCAGACAAAAATTTTAACATAATTTCAATGAGGCCATCCAGGTTTACATCCTTTTTATCTGAAACCTCACTCTTTCTTGAGAAATGAAAAAAATTATTTGGAGAACAAAAATGTTTATTTCTTTGTTCATAATGTCCTGAACTAATATTAAAATGCACTTTGTCTTTGAAGAAAAGTGAAACCATTTGCAAATACAAAGTAAGTAAATTAAATGTGAGACAAAAACATGATCTATTTACTTAAATATTACTTTTTAAGTTTTGCTTTCTTTCCAATGGAAGGGAGTAAGCCACACCTGAGATTTTTCCACCTTCCAAATTACAGAGCCAGGACTAGGCTTTGATCAGCTCTCAAAATCACAAGATTCTTTTTAAATGGGATGCTTGTTTACTTCACCCATTGTTATGGCTTTAGCTCTTCAGTTATAACTTTGCATTTGCTAGGTTATCTGGTTAATATGTATGAAAAAGCAGGATATATGTTAATATTATTCTTCATATGTTCAGTAGTCAGCAAGCTGCCTGGGACTGTGTTGAATGTAAAGTCATTTTCAAACCCTTCTAGCCAGTGAAATATTGTTTTATCCTTCCTTTGGTTTTACTTAGTCTGTTCAACGTTTCATAAGTACTTTCATAAAGACCTTGCCACAAACACCATCTTTCTTCCCACGATGATGACTCAGGTCTTGACACCAAACCAAGAATGTTAATTATGCTTCCTTCAAACTGTTTACCAGGTATATTGGCTTAGACTTGAGCATAAACATATTTATTAAGAGTATTGCTTCTCCTTTTAGTTTAGATATTCAATAGTTTCATAGACAGAGACTATCAGGCACTTAATCTTAAAAAAATTAAAAATTAGAAGACTTAGACTCTAAAAAGGTGCTGTTACTTGGTTAGCTGTTACTTGGTTATTTGCCCTTGGGGCAAATAAGTCAATATATTTACAAATTCTAATTTCTTTACTATTTTGGGAGCTCAGGGAGACAAAGAAAAAATACACACACACACACATAATATGTATATATTTGTACATCAACACATGTGATGTTATCTCTATTATCAGATAGCTTACAATCTATACATAAACTTGATGAAATAAAAGAAAGTTTAAAATGCTTTTAAATGCAAGTGTGACTTACTTGAATGTTTATTTAAAATAGTTTATGCCAAGATTAACATGCTCTTACACAGCTTTGAAAATTAAATAAACAACAGCAGGTGAAGTACTGTTGGATTATTTCAGAGAGGTGTTAATGCTCATTTCATGTAGCTTCTAACCTGGCATGTGTCAGTTCAAAAACGTGGTGAAATAGGGCATTGTCCTACTTACAGGAAAATTGGAAAAAAATATTCCTTTTGTTAATCAATGGTGTATAGTAATTACAGAGTCAAATAATATTTTGAAGGGCCTTACTACCAAATATTGTTTCTCAAATGGTTATTTTAAGTACATACAATGGATCAAATGCTTGGCCAGGTTCTTAGAAAAATGATCATTTTTTATAAACATAAACATTCATCCCCATCCTGGAGTCTATCATCCAAATGGGAAACATACCAACAGATCCCTGGTGGTGGGAAGGAGTGCTGAGTGCCAAACCACCCAATCCATGGATTCCAGACTAAACCCTTCTCTTGTGCTAGGGGCTGCTTTTAAGTAGTGTCTTGGTAGCGCATGTCATGGGGAAGCAGCTGAAAACATTAATCATTAAGACACCTACGCACAAACTACATGTCAGTGTTTCAAGATAAATTAAATTTAGATCCTGCTATCCTAGGCTTTTGCTCCAAATGCAATGCTCTCTTCTAACACTGTATCTTTACCCAGGTTTGACCCTTTGGGCAATTGCCAATTCTCATTCTTCTCTCATATCTAATACTAGTGACTAGTGCTTCCTTTCTTTTTATTGCTGATTGCAGACATTCCTGATATGTTCTGGCTACTAATCATTTTTGCAAATATCATCTCCCAGTATTTCATCTGTCTGTCAACATTGTTCATGGTGCCCCTCAGTAAACATAACCTTTTCATTTTGATGTAGTCTAAATTATGTTTTGCTCTATGGTTTGTGATGTGGGGAGTGAGGATTGTTTTAAAGATCCTTTCCCACCATACTGTCATAAAGACCTTAGTCAGATGAACCCTCATTTTCAGTTATTTTTCAAATGGCTAAGACTCACTTCTTCCACGGGAATTTTAAAATAACTTGTCATTTTATTCAAAATATCTTGCTGGAATTTTTAAATTCATAGATTAATTGTGAAAGAGATATCTTTATAGTGTTAAGTCACTGCAAAGATAATCAATGTATAGCTCTCCATTTAATAAATTATTCATCAATGTCCTATAAATAGAGCTTAAAATTTTCCTCTCTATGGTTTTTGTATTTCTTTTTTTAATTTCTAAGTATTTTAATTTTATTAGTATTTAATGTCTAAGTTTTTGTTAATATTATATTTTGTTTATAATGCCTTGTTGATTATGACTACGAGATGAATATTATTAATTTCTGGCTCCATAGCTTGTCTTCTGCAATCCTGCTTAACTCTCTTACTACTTCTAAGAAATTCTTTTTTGTTGTCGTTTTGAGTTGGAGTCTCACTCTGTCGCCCAGGCTGGAGGGCGGTGGCACGCTCCCGGCCACCGCAGCCTCGTCCTGCTGGGCTCCAGCGATCCTTCCGTCTCAGCCTTCCAAGTAGCTGGAACTACAGGCGCACGCTATCATGCCCGGCTACTTTTTGATTTATTGTAGAGATGAGGTCTCGCCAAGTTGCCCAGGCGGGTTTCGAACCCGCGGGCTCAGGCAATTCACTCACCTCGGCCTCCCAAAGTGGGCTGAGCCACCGAGCCCGGCCCTAAGAAATTCTTGATTTGGATTCTATGTAGATGATTAAGCCAACCGCAGATAGTAATATTTTTGACTTTCCTTTTCCTATGCTTGTAGCATTTAGTTCTTTCACTGGACAGTCTCCAAAACCATGTTGAACAGTAGGGTTCTTCATCTTTTCTTTTCTGGGTTCTAAAAGAAAATACATCTAAAGTTTATCTGTTATGTTTGATGCTTGCTCTAAGTGTTTGATGTATAACTTTGATGGAGGAAAGGCATTTCCCTTCTAATCATAGTTTTCTGAGAGTCTCTCATAAATAGGCGTTGAGCTGTAAATTTTTTTTTTATATAGCAGAAGAGCTATACATGTGAATTTTTCTTCAATTCATAATGTGGTGATTGGGGCAAGGCAAGCAAAGGGACGAGGACATAAGAGTACCCATCTCCAAGCAGGGCTCAGTGGCTCAGACTGTAATCTCGCGCATTTGGGAGGATGAGGTGAGTGGATTGCCTGAGCCCGCGGGTTCGAGACCTGCCTGGGCAACTTGGCGAGACCTCATCTCTACCATAACTCCAAAATTAGCCATGCATGGTAGCGCGCACCTGTAGTTCCAGCTGCTTGGAAGGCTGAGGCGGAAGGATCGCCGGAGCCCAGCAGGTCGAGGCTGCGGTGGCCAGGAGCGGCCACTGCACTCCAGTCTGTGACAGAGTGAGACTCCAACTCAAAAAAAAAAAAAAAAGAGTGCCCATCTCCTTAAATGTCACACCCTGGATGACTCTCTCTCCTTTCCCTAGCCCCAACCCTGGTAGTATAGTTAACAAACACAAGTATTCTAATGTTAAACTTTCTTTCCATTCTTTGAATAATCCCTAATTGATCATGTTGCATTTTTAATACTCCATAGATTCAACTAGTTAATATTTTATTTAACATTTCTGCATCTATTATAAGTGAAATGCGCAATTTTTTTTTCTTTTGCAGACCTTATTCAATTTTGAAATTGCAATTTGTAAAAAGGAGAAGAATAATTTCCCTTGTATTCTTGTTTTCTTATTTTGGGGGGGGAAGAATTTGTATGTTACAGGTAATAATCTGAACATTTCTAGGTCTGGAACATATTATGGGGGAGTAATTTTGAAGAAGTCACTTTGATTTCTCTGGACCTCAGTTTTCCCCTTCTGCAAAATAGAGATAATGACATCTACCTTGTAGGTTTATGAGGATGATATGGGTTGGATAGTGTCCCCTTCAAATTTCATGTTGATATGTGATCCTCAATCTTGGAGGTTAGGCCTAGTGGGAGGTGTCTGGATCAGGAGAGCAGATTCCTCATGAACAACTTGGTGTTTTACTCAAAGAAATGAGTGAGCTCTTGTTCTATTCGTTCACTGAGGAGCTGGTTGCTTAAGAGCACCTGTCATGGCCGCCTCCCTCTCTTGCTTCTGTTCTCTCTTGTGACATACCTGCTCCCTTTTTGCCTTCCACTATGATTGCACGCTTCCTGAGACCTCACAGAAGCCCAGCAGATGCCTGCACCATGCAAAAATGTGAGCCAAAATAAACTTCTTTTCTTGATAAATCATCTGGTCTCGGTATTTCTTTGTAGCAACACAGAATGAACTAACAGGGAAATAGAAAAGGTAATTTTTTAAAAGTACATAGAACTGAACCTAACCCAAAGAGGATGCTTAATTGAGATCAGATTAACACCTGCTTGGGCTTCACTGACTTTTTGAAACAGATGTGTTCTCCTCCACGCCCGACTTCTCTAGGTTTATTATGCTGTTGAACATTCTGTAGAATTTACTTTTATTTCTTCACTGTTATAATGCCTGTTGATTCCTTCCATTTCAAGTAAAGTCCCATTCTAGCAACTTCTGGTTAATTACTTTATGTTGAAAATGAGGTAAAATACTTTGGAGAATCTACCAATTTGCTTTCCATTTCCTGTTACCCCATGGCCCTTTTCCTCTTTAGACAGTGTAAAGGCAAAAGAAACGGCAACAAAAGAGCCAAGAGAAATGTATTAGCGCAATCCCAGGCGAGGTTCACCGGTCCATGTAACTGTGGGTCGGAGAAGTCGCGCCCCGCGAGATGGGCGACGGGTTTATAAGGGGCACACTGAGAAAGCTGTGAGGGGGGTTGGGGAGAGCGATTACTGTCGTGCCTGCTGGTGATTGGCCGAATGGGGTTGTTAGTGTCGCTGTAACAGGTACTGGCTGGCTTGCTTTTACTTTCGCCCATTGTTCTCCTGGTCTGGGTTAGAGCCCTCTTGTTGAGGCCCGCCCCACCCTCCGGTGCCTCCGGCCTTACATTTCAGGCTTTTGGTCATAGGGGCGCCGGCTTGCTCTAGCTACTTCCTGCTGGGGAGGGGCGGCAAGGGGGTGGTTCTGAAGGCTGGTATGGGGCCGGAGGTGGTTCAGACGGAAGGGGCGAGTATGAATGTAACAGTAGTTGATTGACCATTATTCGAGAGAGCTCTGCCAGGCGTTG
>CAUYQG010140484.1:0-27977 GCA_963574415.1 Tarsius wallacei
CACTTCTACACTGTTTGTGGAGTGTAAACTACAGCCTCTCTTGAAAACCTAGTGTGGCAATTTCTAAAGATCTAAAATCGACCTCCCCTATGACCCCACAATTCCCCTACTGGGAATATATCAGAGGAACTCAAATCACCCTATGAAAAAGATACCTGAACACACATTTATTGAAGCATTATTTACAATAGCAAATACATAGAACCAACTGTGCTGCCCATTGAAAGAAGACTGGATTAAAAAATGTGGTGCATATACACAATGGAATATTATGCAGCCATAAAGAAGAACAAAATCATGAACTTCACAGCAACCTGGAAGGACTTAGAATCTATAATACTGAGTGATCTTTCACAGAGACAAAGAACTGAGTATCACATGTTCTCACTCATAAGCGGACCTTGAACAATTATTGTAATACTATAAGAAACTGATTGGCAGTAGCAGGAAATTGCCAGGAGGGGGGCGGGGAAGTGGGATTGGCAGTAGTGGGAGTCTGCCTAGGGAAGGGGGGACACACCTCAACAACAAGGGTACCTACATAAGGAACATTTATATACCTAACCATGAATTGTACCCCATATCTTTAAAATAAAAAAAATTCAAAAGTTTTTTAAAAAAAGGAATTTCTCATATATATTAGGAACACCATTTCTTTGTGACATCATTATTTATAAATATTTTCTCCCAGTATGTTACTTCCTATTCATTTTCTCATTTTCTTTTAAAGGAACAGAAGTTTTTTATTTTGTTGAAGTCTAATTTATCAACTTTTTAAATGATATTGATTTCTGTGACTTCTCTAAAAAACTTTTGCCTGCCTCCAAGTCAGAGAGATATAAACTCCAATATTTTCATATACAATATTTATAGTTTCAGCTTTTTTTTGCTGAGGTCCCTATCTCACCTCAAATTAAATTTTTTTTAAAGATGGGATCTCCCTATGCTACCCAGGCTGGCTTTGAAATTCTGGACTCAAGCAATCCTCTAACCTCAGCCTCCCCAATAGCTGGAAATACAGATGCACAGCACCATGCCTGGCTTCAAATCAATTTGTGTGTATCATGGAGGTAATAGTCAAGGTTAATATTGATATCTAGTTATACCAGCACCATTTCTTTCTTCAGCAGATTGCTTTGGTGCCTTTATCCAAAAGTCAAATGACCACATAAGCAGGTGCTTATTTCTGGTTCTCCATTCTGTTCCATTGATTTAGCTGTCTATTCTTATGCCAGTATGATACATCTGAATTATAATAAGTCTTGACATCAGCTATTGTTTGTCCTTCAACTTTCTTTTAAAGATTGTTTTGCTCATGGAACCAACCATACTGCCCACTGAAAGAAGACTGGATAAAAAAAAAAAGTGGTACATATACATGATGGAATATTTCACAGCCATACAGAAAGACAAAATTATGAATTTTGCAGCAACTTGGATGGACTTAGAGGCTATAATACTGAGTGATCTATCACAGAAACAAAGAACCAGGTATCACATGTTGTTACTCATAAGCGGACCTTGAACAACTATCATAATACTATAAGAAAGGGATTGGCAGTAGTGGGAAACTGCCAGGGGAGGGGGTGTGGGATTGGCAGCAGTGGGAAACTGCCGGGTGGGCGGGCACACCTCATCAACAAGGGTACCTGCATAACGAACATTTGCATACCTAGTTCTGAGTTGTACACCACATATCCAAAATAAAATAAATAAATAAATATTGTTTTGCTTATTCAAGGTACTTGCTGTTGGTTTGTTTTTCTTTATTCCAATTGCTTTAGGTGGTACAAATGGTTTTTTTCTGGGTTCTAAGTGTACCCACAATCCCCACCTTGCACATTGTACCCAATAGGTGATACTCCATCGCGCCCCGCTCCCACCATTTCTGAGTCTCCAATGTCCATTATACCATTTTTTATGTTTGCAGATTCTTAGTATAGCTCCCACTTATAAGTGAGAACATGGGGTATTTGGTTTTCTGTTCCTGAGTTAGTTCACTTAGGATCAAGGTACTTTTTCTTTCCATTTAGAGTTCAGAATCAACCTGTAAATCTAAACAACAAGCAAAAAAAGGCACTCTTGAATTATGACTGTACTTGCCCTGAATCTTTAAATCAACTGGGGGAGAACTGACATTTTTTACAATATTTAATGTTTTAGTAAATCCAAAAAAATAGTACCTCTTTCCATTTATTTAGACCTTCTTTAACTTCTCCAGCAATGTTTTATAGTTTTCAGTATAGAGGTAGCACAGGCTTTCTGCTAAATTCTCAATTATTTTAAGTTTTTGATGTGGTTGTAAAATTTTTTAAAATTTCATTTCCAATTGTTTGCTACAAATATAAAAACATATGATTTTTGCATATGAGCCTTATAACCTGTGATGCTGCTAAATTCACAACATATTAGCTTCTTGAGCTTATTTGAAGGTTTGAAAGATACTTCTCACATAAACTAGCTCTGTAAAAACAGTTTTACTTCTTCCTTTTCATTCCTTCTGTGTTTTGTTTCTCCTTCTTGCTTATTTCGATGGTTAGGACCTTTGCTAGTATGTTGACTAGAAGTAGGAACAGTAAGCATCCTTCCTTGTTCCTGATCTGAGGGCAAAAGTGTTCAATATTTTGCCACTAAATATGATGTTTCCTGGGTTTCGGTAAATGGTTTTTGGTAGATGCTCTTAATCAGATTAAGAAAGTTCTTTTCTATTCACTGCTTTTAAAAATAAAAGGCTATTTCTAGCATTTAATAATGAATGTTAGATTTTGTCAAATGCTCTTCCTGCATCTATTGAAATCATCACATTATTCCTCTCCTTTATTCTGTTAAGATAGTGGATCACAGGCCAGGCGTGGTAACTCACGCCTATAATCTCAGCACTTGGGAGACTGAGGTGAGAGGATTGCCTGAGCCCATGGGTCTGAGACCAGCCTGGGCAATTTGGTGAGACCTCATCTCTACAATAAATCAAAAAATTACCCAGGCATGGTGGTGCGTGCCTGTAGTCCCAGCTACTTGGAAGACTGAGGCAGAAGGATCACCTGAGCCCAGGGTTAAGGCTGTGGTGGCCATGAGCTTGCCATTGCACTCCAGCCTGGGCAACAGAGTGAGACTCTAACACACACACACACACACACACACACACACACACACACAAGGATAATGGATCACGCTGATTCTTGAATTTTATATTATTTATTTTTATTTTTTGAGTCAGGATCTCACTCTGTTGCCTAGGATGGAGTACTGGCACAATAAAAGCTCACCACAGCCTTGAACTCTTGGACTCAAGTGATCCTCTTGCCTCAGCCTCCTGAGTAGCTGGGATTACAGGTGCACGCCACCATGTCCAGTTAATTGTTTTCTTTTTTGTAGAGATGAGGTCTCACAAGTTTGCCCAGGCTGGTCTCGAACTCCTCGGTTCAAGCAATCCTCCTGCCTCAGTCTCCCAAAGGGCTGGGATTATATGCATGGGCCACAACACCTAGCCTGATTCTGGAATTTTAAAACTATATTGCATTTCTGGGTTAAACCTTACATGGTCATGATGTATTATCCTTTTTTATATATTGCACAATTTGCTCTGCTAATATTTTGTTAATTGTTCTTATGCTTATGTTTTGAAGGATGTCATTTCTGTAATTTTCTTTCTTTAGAATGCCTTAGTCAAGAGTTGATATTAAGGTTCTGCTGACCACATAACATGAGCTGAGAAGTGCTCTCTCCTCTCTTCTGTTCTCTGAAAGAATTTATGTAGGACTGCTGTTATTTCTGCCTTAAGTGTTTGATAGAATTCATCAGTGGAACCATCTGGGCTTGGACTTTTTTGATGAAGATTTTGATAACAAATTCAATTTCTTTAACAGTCATAGGAATATTCAGACTATCTGTTCATTTTGCATCAGCTTTGGAAAGTTGTAATTTTCAATATGTTTGTCCACTTCATCTAAGTTGTCATATAGTCATAAAGTTGTTAATATTCTTCTTAGCTTTTTAATATCTGTAGGATCTGGGATAGACCTTCTTTCATTTCAAATATTCATAATTTGATCATACTTTTTTCTTGATCAGTCTAGTTAAGGGTTTTGCAGTATTGTTTTATCTTAAAAATACTCAGTTTGGGGTTTGTTGATTTAACTATTGTTTGTTTTCTATTTCATCAGTTTTTCCTCTTACCTTATATTTTTTTTCCTTCTTTCTACTTGCATTTGTTTTCATTTATCTTTCTTTTCCCAGCTTTTTAAGATTGAATCTTAGGCCATTGAATTTAGATCATTTTTCCCTAAGAAGGCAGTTAGACTATACATGTCCCTGCAAGAACTGTTTCAGCAGCATCCCCAAAATGTATATTTTCATTACATTTTGTTTCCAAATATTTTCTAATTTCCTCTGTGATTTCTTATTTAATCCATGCATTATTTAAACATGTTGTTTAATTTGCAAATATTTGGAAGTTTCCTGGATAGCTTATTGTTATTGACATTTAACTTAATTCCATTTGGTCAGAAAGCATTCTATATGACTTTAAACTGTATATTGATTGAGATTTGTTTTATGGCCCAGCATATGCTCACTCTTGGTGAGCACACAATATGTACCTGAAAAGACTATATTCTGTAGTTGTTGTGTTTAATGTTTAATAAATACTAATTAAGTCAAGGTAGATGATTGTCTATAGCTTTACAAATTTTTGTTCAATCAACTATTTCAAGGGGGATATTCAGGTATACAATCGAACAATCACAGTTGGATATCTTAAAAGCTGTATTACAAGGGGCTTCCTTTCCAAGAAATGATTATGCTTTTGGGGGGGTCCTCCTCATATATATTTACTTTCAGTAAGGTCAAACACCAATAATATAGTTTTCCGCACCTTATATAAGAGTCTTTATATAATAAAAGTCAATGAACTTCAACATCATGACTAGTCTTCAATGACAGAACAAACTCACACACTTCTAGGAATCTTTTGTGCATGAATAAAACCCAAAACCACCCATGCAAAAACTAAAGGCAGTGACCAAAACCCTCCTGTTAATTCATCATGAAGTATGAGTGGCCAAGGCTCAGCCAATATCAGCTTTCACTTTGTCTCTAAAGGTGGTCTTTGGCATCTGAAGCCGTTACTACCAGATGAGGTGTGAGTGAGTGGATGAAATTCTCCAACTAATTTCTTTAAAGAATTCATTCAAGGCCAGGTGCAGTGGGTCATGTCTGTAATCCCGGCACATTGGGAGGCCGAAGCAGGAGGACTGCTTGAGCCCAGGAGTTGGAGACCAGCCTGGACAACATTGCAAGACCTCATCTCTACAAAATATCAAAAAATAAGCCAGGTGTGGTGGCATTCACCTATAGTCCCAGCTACTCAGGAGGCTGAGGTGGGAGGATCACTTGAGCCCAGGAGGTTGAGGCTGTGGTGAGCTGTGATTGTGCCACTGCACTCCAACCTGGGTGACAGAGTGAGACTCCAACAACAACAACAACAAAATAGTTCATTCAAGTTTATTGTGGTTTTTGCACTCATATGGAAAAATTGTGTAGATGAGTTGATACCGTTGATGAGTTGACATATCAGGGGTGGGTGTCCAACATTTTTGATTCCTTGAGCTGTATTGAGTAAAGAGAAATTGTCTTGGGCCACAAATAAATTATATAATACAGTTAATGTATATACATAAAAAGGCTTCTTTTATTTTTATATTTTTTATTATAAAATTTGGAAAAATGAGAACAGCATAAAACCAGTAAAAAATTTGACCTTGTTTTTGTAAAACAAATCTATCAATATCTGGTTCAATGAAAGCAGTTGCAATTCTGCATAAGTTCTCAAGGTGCTCATCAGAAATGTTTGTTCAAATTTTGCTCTTCATGTCTTTCCTAATTGAAACAGTTGCTCACAAAATGTATGTGCTGCCAAAAAGCAATGTCATGAGTAGGTGTGATTGTGAACTTCAGAAATGGAACTACGCATGGGGTTATGAAGAAAATAAAAGCTAAAAAACACAAGATGTTAAAAAATTTTGTGGGTTGCATTACTAGCTGTCCTGGGCCACATGTAGCCCATGGACCCAGATTGGACATGCCTGGTCTATAGCATCTTTCTCCATGACTTATTTTTTATGATAATAGCACATTTATTCCCTGCAGTGTCAACTACAAAACTAGATAGGGTTTGTTGTCAGAAATCTTTTAATCAATTCCTTAATATTGAAAATACTTTTTCTTTTAGGCCAGGTGTGGTGTTAATCCTAGTACTTTGAGAGGATGAGGTAAAAGGATGGCTCAAGCCCAGGAGTTCAAGACCAGCCTAGGCAACATAGTGAGATCTCATCTCTACAAAAAAAAATCAAGAAATTAGTTGGGCATGGTAGCACATGCCTGTAGTCCCAGCTACTTGGGAGGCTGAGGCAGAAGGATCACCTGAACCCAGGAGTTGGAGGCTGCAGTGAGCCATGTTCATGCCATTGCATTCTATCTGAGTGATACAGTGAGACTCTGACTCAATAAAAAAAGAAAGTATTTCTTCGTTTGATGTCACAAATGAGTAGAACTAAAGCTAACTATAGTAGTACATTGTTGACGAGGCAGAAAATCATTCCTGTCCAGCTGTAATCCAGATTAGGAATTTATATTGCTAATTTTGGTGCTAGACAAAAGACACCCTCTTGTTGAACAGATCTTGGGATCAAAAATATCTTTCACAAAGCACTATGCAATACTTCATTTACTATAACATAATCCCGAGCAGATAAACTTTAGCACCATGGCCCAGGAGTCAGACACACAGGCCTGCTGTGGCCACAAACAGAGGAGGGAAAGGCTGAACTCTGCACAAGAATCCTCTGGTGGGGCTCAGAGCCTAGTCTAAGAGCAAGGAATGCAGAGGGGACAGCTACTGTTTATCTCTTCTTCCCCTGGCCTGCCCGCTGGCTGCCATACAGGGCTTGCCTCAGCACCTGAGACCATGCTGTAGCCTCCAAGGTGCCACTGCCTCCACCACGTTGGGAAGCCAGCCAAGATCCCTGACCTTGCCATCTGCCTCGGAATCCATCTTCACTATAAAAGAGAGGCCCAGCTTTTCCTGAAGCACATTTAATCTGACACTAAGACACCCATGTTAGCTTCTGTATCATTACTGTGGGGGAGGGGGGATATCTTTTTGCATTCAATTTCATTCCACTCACCTAAGTCTTTATGTTTAAAGTGTATCTATTGATTTTTTTAATTCATTCTGGTAATCTCTGCCTTTTAATTAGAATGCTCTGTTCATTAGCATTTAATATTTAGATCTATGATTTTATTATTTGTTTTCTTGTTGTCTGTTCTGTTCCTTTTTTCCTGGCCCCCTCTTTTTTGGATTTTTGGAATATATTTTAAAATTCCTTTTAAGTTTAATCTATTGGCCTTTAGTTGCTGTTCAAGGATTACCACATACATCCTTAACTTTTAATATCATTTCCCATCTCCTATCTTGGGGAGGTGAATCTTCTCTCACTCTCTAATTTATTTTCTGAATAAACTATATTTTCCAATCTAAAAAAAAAAGAATTAATATCATTTCACTTTTTTAAAATGTAGAAACCTCACATCTACATAGGACCATCTAAACTTTTTCCTTTATACTATTGGTGCCTTATGTATCACATTTACAAACATGATAAACACTATAAAACAATGCTACAATTTTATGTAAAACAATAATTTTATTTTAAAGAAATTAAGAGGAAAAACTAGTGTTTATGTTTACCCCAATATTTGCTATTTCTGATGCTCTTTACTACTTGAGGATTCAAGTTTCCATCTATCATTCCCTTCTACTTGAAGATCTTGTTTTGGAATCTCTTGTAGTACAAGTCTCATGGTGATAAATTATCTTAGTTGTTTTTTTATTCTCAGAATGTCTTTATTTTTTCTTCATTCTTGAAGGAAAATTTCATTGGATATAAAATTCTGTGTTGATGGTTTTTCCACCAACATTTTAAAGTGCTATTCCACTGTCTCTGACCTCCATAGTTTCCAGTGGAAGTCATCAGTTCCTAATCATTGTTCTTGCATATTTATGTGTCGATTTTTTCCTGTGGTGCTTTCTAGATTTACTCTTCACCTTATCTTTTTAGGAGTTTCACTACAGCATACCTAGGAAGAGTTTTCTAGTATTTATTCTGCTTGAAGTTCACTAAGCTTCTTGAATCTATAAATTTATATGTTCCCTCAGATTTGGAAAGCTTTCAGTAATTATTTCTTCACAATTTTTTTCTGCCCAATTCTCTCCCTCTTTGCCTTCTGGGATTACAATTAGAAACATAAGCTGGGCACAGTGGCTCACACCTGTAATCCCAGCACCCTGTAAGGCAGAGGTGAGAGGATTACCTGAGCCCAGGGATTCAAGACCAGTCTGGGCAACATGGTGAGACCACATCTCTACAAAAAATTAGCTGGGCATGGTGGCATGCACCTGCAGTTCCAGCTACTTGGAAGGCTGAGGTGGAAGAATTGCCTGAATTCAGTAAGGTGAGGCTGTGGTGGCCATGAGTGTGCCACTGCATTCCAGTCTGGATGACAGAGTGAGACTCCTACTCAAAAAGAGAGAGAGAGATAGAGAGAGAGAGAGAAAGAGACCTATTAGAAAGGTTATGTTCTACAAATTTCTAAGGCTCTGTTTCTTTTCTTTTGTCTTTTTTTCATACTGTTCACATTGGATAATAAGTCCTCTGACCCTTTCCTATGTTATCTCCACTCTGCTTTTAAGCCATCAAATGAATTTTTACGAGATTTTCTTTTTTAATTCTAGAATTTAAATTTAATTTTTATAATTTCACTTCTCTACTGAGATTTCCTATCTTTTCATTAATTAAGAACATATTTTCTTTACCTAATTTCCCCAGCAATTATGTTATATTGCTTCTTTAAAGTTTTTGCTAATCTCAATCATATTGGGATTGGTCCCTATTGATTGCTTTTTTGTCTTGAGATTGGGTCACATTTTCCTCATTCTTCAACTTTGGATTGTATGCTGGACCTTTTGAATTATGTTGTGAATTCCAATTTATTTGAGTATTGGTATTTTTTGCTTTAGTAGGAGATTTCCATGGCTGGACTCAAAATACAAACTTTTCTCTCGGGAAGTAGCTCAAATTTCAGTTCTGGACCTACCCTTAGTTGAGCAGCTTTAGTCTACCCTGCGTATACATGGTTCAGAGGCCAGTCAAAGATTTGGGCAGGGTTTTCACACATAACTTGGGCCTATACCAATCTAGCTCTCTCTGGAATTCACTTCTTATTTTCCAGAAGTAGAGCTTACTACAAACTCTGTCTTCTGGTTCTTTAGACCCAAAAGACTGATTTTTCTATCAGAATTTCAGACACAAATACAGCATTGACTTCACCTTGTTCTAAGACTGCTATCAAAAAACACAAAATACTCCATGCTGGATCCTCTTCTAAGTTTTGTCTCATCTCCAGAAGCTGTCAGTCTTTTTTTCACTCTCCAGGACCTTCAGATAGTCATATAGAGTATTTTGTTCAGAATTTATCATTGTTATCTGAAGGAAGATCATTCAGCTAGGAGCTTACTCAGACATTCAGACATATCAGAGTAGGTCTTAGCTTTTTTTTTTTTTTTTGAGTTGGAGTCTCACTCCATCGCCCAGGCTGGAGTGCAGTGGCACGCTCACGGTCATTCCAGCATTGTCCTGCTGGGCTCTGGCGATTCTTCTGCCTCAGCCTTCCAAGTAGCCAGAACTACAGGCATGTGCTACCATGCCTGGCTAATTTTTTGATTTATCATAGAGACAAGGTCTCACCATGTTGCCCAGGTTGGTCTCGAACCCACAGGGTCAGGTAATCCTCTCCCCTCGGCCTCCCAAAGTGCTGGGATTACAGCCTTGAGCCACCATACCTGGCTGGTTTTAGCTTTTAATAAAGGAATTTAACCCATTTATACTTCCTATCATTGAAATGTCTGATCTTGTTTTATGCTTTTTCTTCATATTTTTTTCTTTGATCTTTGGTTTTTCTAGTATTTTGAAAAGTAGATGGCATATTGTAAATTCTAAAATACTTGACTATATATGTCCCCAGTTATCAATGCCACAAATGATGACACAGTCACTCTAAACTCTCCCCCCAAAGAGAACAAAATTATCATTTGTAACCAATTCATTGTTTTGATCAATTTTTCCCATTCCAACCATTTCTCTTCAATAAATTCACATTAAGTTCTCTTTCCTCGAGGAGACTGACTGTTTTCATCATTTTATTCTCTTTATTCAATCCTACATTCTGGAATACTTTCTTAAACTAGTTTTCCTACCTAACTGATTTCAGCTTCTGCAGTTTTAATTCTACAGTTTGGTGCTTCTAATGCTAATTTTAATCGATTTAATTTTAATTAATTTAATCTCTTGTTTCATTTAGCTTTGCTTTCTTGTATTTCAGCTGATCTCTCAGTAAACAGGTTTTCAGCTCAATCTGTTGTAGTCTCTCAATTTCAATCATCTATATCACAGTGTATGTTTTCCTGATTTTTAAAGAATATAAAACAAAAATCTCCTAAAACATATTTCTCTTTGTTCTGGTAGATCATCTGTAAAAGGATGATTCTCCCATCTTTTAAGAATAACATGTAATGCTGCAGTATCTTTTATTGTTCCATGTTATGAGTATGTTCTGCCTACATAATCTTGTCCAAGGAGTGCAGTGTCTAGTCATGGTGTGTCTCTGTAATCAAGATGCATGACTTTTTTTGGTTTCCCTCACTACCCACCAAGTTGTTTTCACAGTCTTTCTGTTGTACTTCACATCAATATTAAAAAGGGACAGTTGTTATCCTTTACTTGTTCATAACTGTAATAGAAATGCCTCCACAGTTTCCCTGCTAAGCATAATTCTTACTTTTTTTTTTTTTTTTTTTTTTGAGTTGGAGTCTCACTCTGTCACCCAGACTGGAGTGCAGTGGCTGCTCCCGGCCACCACAGCCTCGACCTGCTGGGCTCCGGCGATCCTTCCGCCTCAGCCTTCCAAGTAGCTGGAACTACAGGCATGCGCTACCACGCCCGGCTGATTTTTTTATTTATTGTAGAGATGAGGTCTCACTTGCCCAGGCGGGTCACGAACCCGCGGGCTCAGGCAATCCACTCACCTCAGCCTCCCAAAGGCGCGGGATTACAGGCTGAGCCACCGAGCCCGGCCATAATTCTTACTTTTAAACTGAAATATGCTGGGCATGGTGGCTCACGCCTATAATCCCAGCAATTTAGGAGGTGGAAGCGAGAGGATTGTCTGAGCTCAGGGATTTGAGACCAGCCTGAGCAACATGGTGAGAGCTTGTACCTACAATAAATCAAAAAACTAGCCAGGTATAGTGGCACATGCCTGTGCCATGGAAGGCTAAGGCAGAAGGATCACCTGAACCCAGCAGGTCAAGGCTGCGGTGGCCATGAGCATGACACTGCACTCTAGCCTAGGCAACAGACTGAGACTGACTCAAAAAAACCCAAACTGATATATATATATTTGGCATTCATATAAAGAAACTGTCCATTTACTTATAGTCTATGAAGAAAGGATGTCAAATTTTGCCAAATGCTTTTGGCATTACCTGATGGTGATGACTAATGGATTTTTTTTCTCTCTAGAAAGATTAAAGTGATGACATTAATGTGTGTGAGTGCATGTGTGTACATATGCACAGCTGTTAGTCAACTTTCTAGTGCAATCTAGTCTTCTATTTGTTATGACTATGCAAGCCTGAGCAGAAATCACACAATATTGTTACCTGATAATCTAAGGAAAGCAGGACTGTTCTTATATTCTAATGCTATCCAATGCATTTCTATTACAATAAACAGCAAATACAAAATAGAAACTACTGGATTTACTGTTCTCATAGACCTATGATCAGTCCACAAGGGACTTTTGCTTTTTAGCACTTTGTGTTGGCCTGGCAAAGAAGCACAGTTATTTCCATGTATGTGTATATTTCCCCATAAAAATTTATTCCTATTTTTGATTGGATAGATTTCTCAAGTTTAATTATTAATTTAATTTTAAATATTTAACGAATATAACCTACTGACCTGCTATTAATTTGCTGTCAGAGTCTCTATGCACTAAAATCTTACTATACTATTTTTTTCCCTACTAGAATATCATAAAATTAACAAAATTTTATTTCAGAACCTAAAAAGCAAGAATCATTTATGGGAGATTTTAAATTGTGGATTTTCAGCCGGGCTTGGTGGCTCAGCCTGTAATCCTGTGCCTTGGGAGGCTGAGATGAGTGGATTGCCTGAGCCCGCGGGTTCGAGACCTGCCTGGGCAACTTGGTGAGAGCTCATCTCTACAATAAATCAAAAAATTAGCCGGGCATGCTAGCGCGCGCCTGTAGTTCCAGCTACTTGGAAGGCGGAGGCGGAAGGATCGCCGGAGCCCAGCAGGTCGAGGCTGCGGTGGCCAGGAGCAGCCACTGCACTCCAGTCTGGGAGACAGAGTGAGACTCCAACTCAAAAAAAACAAAAAAAAATTGTGGATTTTCATTTCTGTCTGCTCTAATGACCTGATAGGAAGGTTCTTCACCCAGCTCTTGTAGCAATCGGAGAAGTAGATCCCATATATAGAGAGAAGGAGCGAAAAAGAGAGAGTATATTCCAGTTTTTTATTTTTATTTATTTTTTGACCCATGTATATTTATATGGGCCCCTGGGTCACAGCTTGTGACCAAAAAGAAAAAAAAGAAAAAAAAAGTTGACTGCATTTTGATGGTTGGAAAAGAGGGCATTCTTCTTCTCTTTAAAAATACAGTACTTTGAGTTGCTGTTTTAAGAAAAGGAGGACAGTCTTTATCTGGGACAGGGTGGACAGAAATCAGTGATGACCATAAGGAGAAAAGATAAAAGGACAATGCGTTAGAAGAATCACAAAACCTAGGTTCTGGTCCCTGTTCTGTCATTCAATAGCCATGCAATTGTTTTAATTTACATATAGTAAAATCACTTTTTTGGTATAAAGCTCTATGAATAGTAACACACGTAAGCCCCACCACAGTCAGGGTAAAGAACAGTCCCATCATCCCAAGAAATTCTCTCATGTTGGTCCTTTGTAGTCAAACATCTCCCCATCCCACACACTGGCAACCACTGAGCCATTCTTTGTCTTAGAGTTTGTCTTTTCCTAATATCCATACTTAAGTTCTGAGTCTTTTTCTCCAGTCATGAAACTTATATCTATCTATCTATCTATCTGCCATCTTCTTTACATTAAAATACTAAGCTCTTTATGATGATGGCTTGCCTGCTGTGGATAAAGAACCTGATATATGACAAGTATCCCTCTACAGTTCATATTTAGAAAACATTCTAAGTTTGTCCAGTTTTTGCAATTCTGCATCTTAAACTTTCTGTATTCTCCAGAAGGGTGGCCCCAGCTCAGATTTCTACATGTTACCTTGACAGACTGGTAACTTCGTTCACTCCTACAAAGCTATGAGCTGCAAAATGTTCCTTCATCTCCCCTCATGGTTATCCTCCCTCAGTTTACCACACTGTTCTGAGCAGCCCACTGCAATTTTCCTTTTAGCAATCTTTGTGCAGGGGCTTCCAAAATTGTTCTAGCACTTTGCTATGTATGAGCATAGCTTGTTGCTGAATGTCTAAAGATAATACTGATGACACTGTTAAATCAGCATGTCAGCTATTGTAGAAGCAAGCCTCACTTCCACCCTGCTGAATGATCTAATAATAAAAAGCTTACTGCCTTGGCTCACAGGACTACTAGTACATCACAAGAAGGCTGTGTATGGCATTATATCGATTTTAATAAGTGCATCTGACAAAATCACTTGTAATTCTCATATGGAGCTAACAGATGAGGTGTAACTAATAACTGCTTAAATAACTGGATCCAAAAAGTGTTGACCAATTAATTGATGTCTCCCTAAAATAAGGCCTTCAGTGGTATGCTACAGGTGACTCAACTTTGTCTTACCCTATTTACACATTTTAATTAATGAATGGCTGAAGATATAGAAGAAGGATTGCCAAATTCATAAATGCCATGGTTAGTAGGGATAGACAGAAAAAAGATTTATGTTACAATCATACTCCAGGCCAGGCATGGTGGCTCACGCCTATAATGCCAGTATTTTGGGAGGCCAAGGTGAGAGGACTGCCTGAGCCCACAGGTTCGAGGCCAGTCTGGGCAACTTGGTGAGACCTCAATAAATCAAGAAAAATGAGCCAAGCATGGTGGCACACGCCTGTAGTTCCAGCTACTTGGAAGGCTGAGGCGAAAGGATCACCTGAGTCCAGCAGGTTGAGGCATCAGTGGCCATGAGTGTGCCACTGCATTCTGGCCTGAGTGACAGACTGAGACTCCGACTCAAAAAAAAGAATCATACACCAAAAAGATTTCAATACAAATTAATAAATTGGAACAATATAGACAAACTAATAAGCTGAAATATAATTGGAAGAAAAAGAAATCAACTACACAATGATGACACAGTAAGAGAGACTTAATTTGACAGCAGCCTAAATAGTAAGATCTGGTGTGTTAGTAATTATAAATTCAATGTAAGTCATTATTGTGGCATAGTTTATTTAAAAAGAAAGAGAGCTCACACTATTCCATTGCTCTTTTCAGGTTCATTCATAAACTCCATGCTATCACCAGGCATGGAGTGGCTCACACCCATAATCCCAGCACTTTGGGAGACTGAGGCAGGAGGATTGTTTGAGTCCAGGAGTTGAAGACCAGCCTGGGCAACATAGTGAGACCCTGTCTCTACAAAAAATAAGCCAAGCATGATGGCGCATGCCTGTAGTTCCAGTTTCTCAGGAGGCTGAGGTGGGAGGATCGCTTGAGCCCCGAAGTTTGAGGCTACAGTGAGCCATGATTGTGCCACTGCACTCCCGTCTGGGAGACAGAGTGGGATCCTCAACTCAACAACAACAACAAAATTCCATGCTACAAATTCCAACAGTCAATTCTCAACCTCATTTTCACCTTTTGGCGACATTTAACAAGGTAAACACCTTTTTGGACCGCTTTTCTTTCCCACATTTGACATTCTCTTGGTTCTTCTCTTGCCTCACTGGCCGTCCTTTCCAGCCTCCTTCAGGACTGATAACTACCAAACTTATATCTCTAGTCTAGGGCCACGTGTGGTGTCTCACACCCGTAATCCTAACACCTTGGGAGGCTGAGGTAGGTGGATCACTTGAGCCCAGGAGTTCTAGACCAGCCTGGGCAACACCGTGAGACCCCTGTCTCTACAAAAAAAATAAACTAAAAAAGTTAGCCAGGCATGGTGGTGCGTGTCTATAGTCCCAGCTGCTCAGGAGGCTGAGGCAGCAAGATGCCTGAGCCCAAAAGGTAGAGGCTGCAGTGAGCCATAATCATGCCACTGCACTCCAGCCTGGGCAGCAGAGTGAGATCCCTGACTCAAAAATAAATAAATACAAGCCGAGCTCGGTGGCTCAGCCTGTAATCCCGCGCCTTTGGGAGGCTGAGGTGAGTGGATTGCCTGAGCCCACGGGTTCGAGACCCGCCTGGGCAGGCGAAACCTCATCTCTACAATAAATCAAAAAATTAGCCGGGCGCGGTAGCGTGCACCTGTAGTTCCGGCTACTCGGAAGGCTGAGGCGGAAGGATCGCCGGAGCCCAGCAGGTCGAGGCTGCGGTGGCCGGGAGCGGCCACTGCACTCCAGTCTGGGCGACAGAGTGAGACTCCAACTCAAAAAATAAATAAATAAATAAATAAACCCTGAAGCCAGATCCAGGAGGATTTCACCTGCTGTCTGCCACTCAGATCACAAACATTTGTTTGCACTCACATTCCCAGCTCAGGGGCCCATGCCACCCAGTCATCATTTCCCTTCCAGAGGCTGGCACTGCTCTGCAGTCTTTGCAACCCTCTCCTCATCCATCCATCTGCAGGGACCAGACGGCTAGACCAGCCGCGGCATCGCCAATGAATCCCCAACTCCACAAGGCAGCCAGGCAGAGATGTCTGAATGTTCCACCTCCTTGCATCAGGCCAGGCTGGGCAGAGAAGTCATCTGTGTGTGTAAACACATGCTCTGCTCAGACGGCTCCTACAGGCCTTCTCTCGCCAACTGGGCCCTCTATGGCTTTTATCTCCCTGCCCAAAATAACTGTTGGCTTTGGTGGCTCTCTGGAAATGAATCAGACTTGTAGAAGCCTGTGAGCAGCTTGAGGACAGGATGGTATAATGCCCATCTCTGTATCCCCAAAGCACCAATGTGAAGGGTTATAGGGCTTATTGAACATCTCTGTGCACCTGGAGGAACCTGTGGTCGCAAGCAAGAGCTTACTATAGAAAAGTCAAGCCTTCCGAAAGCTCACGGTCTAGTAAAAGATAAAATACTAACACCAGCCCACTGCAGGATAAGACTGAAAGTACTAAAGGTTGTAAGGAAAGGACAGAGTATGTGGGGAGTTCAGAGGAGAAAGAGATTGGAGGGGAACAGGTGTCAAAGATGGTTTCGAGGAAGAGGTGGCATTTGGGCTGAGCACCAAAGGCAGGGCAGAAGGACAGTCTAGCCTGGGGAGAGAATAAAACAAGGCCTAGTGGTTGGGGAGCACAGAAGAGAATCAGGAAGTTGTCTGTACCTGGCCTAGAGTCTGGGACGCTAAGGGCCGAGGTGGGGGCTGGAAAGACAGATGGTGCCAAGCAGAGCCTTGAATGACAAACCAAGTGGTTTCCAGCACTGGATAGTAACTAGCCACAATGTGACTATTTAAATTTAGATTTAATTGGATAAAATGTAAAACTCACAGTCACATGTGGCTAGTGGTTTCCATATTGGACAGTGCAGACATAGAACACTTCATCACTGCAGACAGTTCTACTGATTAGCGATGGTAGACAATGGCAGAGAATCCAAAGAACTTTGAACAGAGGCATCATTAAAGTTGGGCTTTAGGAAGATTAATTTGTCCTCAGTGAAGAGTTAGTGATGGAGGGTAGGGTAGGACACTGCCAATAATCCAGGTGAAATCAATAGCCACTTCCCTTCCCTCTGGCCACCTCTTCCTATTAGGAAGCATGATTCTCAAAGTTCCAGCTCCCTAGAACAGCAGTATCACTTAAGTGTGCACCCTCAGGCTCTGTCCAGACCCCTTGAGTCAGAAACTGGGAGGTTTGGAGCAGCGACCTGTGCTTTCACGCACACTCAACTTTCAGATCCACATAGAAGCTGGGAGCCCACTTTGACTCGAGTGATCTATATCTTGGAGTTAGAGGACCTGGCTTCATATCCTGGCTCAGCTGCTCACTAGATGTGCTTAATCTCTTTGTGCCGCAATTTCCTTACAAAAATCCAATATTATAAGTGCCACAGGAGCACTTCCTGTGTCAAGGAGGCATCCCACCAGAGAGAGGTGTCGAAAGGCAGATTTAACTGTCCTGAGCTAAGATGCCCCCTAAAGGAGTCAGGAGACTCTCATAAGTCCTCCTCTACAAGCCCCTGAGAATGAGAAGGTCTAGAGGTGAGTGCTCAGCTGCCCACTGCAGTTGAAAGCCTTGAACCTATTCAGTCAGATCCTTACCAGCCAAGAGGGCATGGAAGACAGTACTGTGGTCCTGCCTAGGGAACCAACCAGGAGAGGATGACGTCCTGCATGGCAGAGAGTGCTGGCTAGGCATCAAGAACCCCAGATTCTGACCTTGGCTGTGAGATCCTGGGCAATTATTTTCCTTTCTGGATTCAGTTTCCTCACCTACAATGAGAGGGATTTAACCTTGCCCAGTTCTTAACATTTTGTGGATTATGACTGCCTTTGAAAATGCAATGAAAATTGCAAAGCTTCTCTCAGAAAAATGCACATAGGCATGTGTGTGCCACACATTATACAAACATATACACACACCCTTTATTAAAGTTTCAGACATCGAGAAGTTCAGGCATAGATCATCCCCTGGGTCCATGGACATTTGATTAAGATACCTTGGGCTAGATGACTTCTACTCATCCATGATAGGAAATTAGCTGTATATTCTGTATCTAATTCAAAGGAGCCCTACACTCAAGATTTCACTAAAAAGATGAGATCTGAGATGGGCTTTCATAGGACACAGTTGTTGACTGGCTAAAGACAGTACTTCCCACAGCCTGCCCCAACCTTGTCACACTGCCTCTGAAGTCACCTTTCCACTCCTACCCTTTGTTCCCTTGTTTAGCAGAGAATGAGCACATAGTCCTGAAAGACAACCCTGCCCCCACCCGCTGTCTCTGCCACTTCCCAAAGAGTGGACATGCTGTCACCAGCTATAAGAGGATAGAAAAGAAAGAACCTGGCCCACCTCTTGTACCCCTACCTCAAGGCCATATATCAGAGACCAACCAACAAAGAGGCTCCCAGATGTTACCACCATCCCCAATACACACACACACACACACACACACACACACACACACACACACCCACACCCTCCCTCATATAACCACTGCCAAGGGACTGAACCTCCAGACACCTGGCAGTGCAGTCACTCAGAAGAGGCAAGAGTTATTTTTAGAGGCCAAGTAACAGGACAGTGAGAGCAGTTCCACTCTGTCAGAGCTACTGCTGCCACAACCAGCTCTGATGAATCACTCCTTACTATGTGAATGGACAAATCTATGGGCATGGCCAGAGAGGCCACACCAGCTTCCAGAATGAATGTCTTGGATTGGTGACCACGCTGATCACACCAGGCTGAGCTGAAGCTCACCCCAGGGCAAGACCGCCAGGCCTGAGCCAGCGCAGCCAACCCAGACCAACAGCCCAGCACAGCCTCCCTGACCAGGACAGCCTAGCCCAGTGTGGGTAAGCTTCTTTAACACAGTCCAACCCAGCCCCTCCAGGCCACCCAGAGACCTCCTTCTGAAAAGTCCCTTTAGAGTGGCTATTGATGCCTCCCCGTCCCTAATGCAAGTGAGTCTCCCACTCCCCATACTACTGTGTTCTGGTTATTAAGGCAAAGAGTACCAATAAATTGGGCAGACTCAAAGAGTGTCAATGCAGCTATCAACTGGTTTCATCTTTCTGGAGGGCACTTTGAAAAAATACATGACAAACGTTAAAAGTGTGCACACCTTTTAACCCAGAAATTCCTCTTCTAGGAATTTATCTGCAGGAAACAATGGATGACACCAAGGTGTGGCTATAAGAACGTTTGTCTAAGCACTGTATTGAAGAATGAAGTAGAAAATTGAAATTTATATATATGTCCAATAACAGTGGCTACATTATTTAAGTAGTGATACATACATATGCTAAAATACTATACAGTTGTTAAAATATAATGTAGATCTATATGTTGCTATGTAGTCATGTTCATAACAATGCAGAGTAAAAAAAAAAGCAGGTATAAAATGGCAGGTAACATACAATCTAATTTCTATAAAATATGTTATGCGTACATGCATAGAAAAAAGTAAACTGGAAGGAAATATTTTAAAACATGTGACCAGAGGTTGTTTTATGAGAGTGGAATTACTTCTTTTGTGCTTGTTTGGGTTTGGTTTCACTGCTTATTTTGTGATGTATGGATGTGAACATATAGTATTTACATAAGGAAGACTTGTTATCCTCACCTCACCCACAGCTTCTAGTCTGAACCATTCAAAATCCTTCCTAAAGTCTCACTGAGGCTTTCAGCAGCCACAGGCCTCCTCTGGGATGCTTCTCTGGCTTTCAACTTTACCGCCCTCCTCAGATGCTCCCAGGAATCTCACTAGTTGGGACGCACCTAGCCAATCCCTACAGTCCCCTGACACAGGCCCCATAGTGGAAGTCCCCTCCGGGATGCCCTGTTCATGAATTTAACCTGGACAGAAAGAGTCTATTCCCTTGTCTTACAGTAAGAAAAAAAATGATTATTATAACAAATATGTGAGTAGTAGTGAGCCCTCACATTTATACTTTATCTTCTCCTTCTCTTACCCCCTCCCCACCTCCTCCTCAAGAGTCAGGGTCTTGCTCTGTCACTTAGGCTGGAGTGCAATGGCATGATCATGGTTCACTGTTGTAACTTTGAACTCCTAGGCTCAAGTGATCTTCCCACCTCAGTCACCTGAGTAGCTGGGACTATAGGCATGCACCACACCACACTCGGCTAATTTTTAAAAATTTTTCGTAGAGACAGGGTCTTGCTATGTTATCCAGGCTGGTCTCAAACTCCTGGCCTCAAGTGATCCTCCCACCTCAGCCTCCCAAAGCTTTGAGATTATGGGTGTGAGCCACTGCAACCAGTCAGTCATTCTTTTTACAAAGCATTTTATTATACATGTTTCATTTAGCCTTCACAGTAGCTTGTACCCATTGTACAGATGAGAACACTGAGGACCAGCAAGCATAGCAGCACAACACTTGCCAAAGGTCAACAGTGAGTCAAGATTCAAATGCAGATCTGATTTCAACATATAAAAAGTTAGACTATCCTGAGCCCACAGTAATAAGGAAGAAGCCATATTCTACAGAGCTCTCCCTCTTGCCCCCTTCCCTCCACCCAGCTGCTGTACTACTTTCCCCACCCAGAATCCCACAAAAGCCTATCTGGGCCACATGTACTCCCCACACCAGCACATCATTCCCTCCCAGCTCTGGCAACTGGTCCTTGCTGCCTTCCTGTGTCTCCTAGCAACAAGACATCTTGCAGTGTCACTCTTTCCACCTCTGGGATCTTCCAGAATGGGCCTGTCTCACTAAAGGAGGGGGCGGCTGGTGGGCTTCTCTCATGGAGGGTTCTGGCACCCGCAGAAGGAGAGGCGAGGACACAGAAGCAGTTCGGATGGCTCTCGCTCTGGGCCTGCTCTCACATTGTCCTTTCCTTGAGCTTCTGACTATCTGCCAACTAGAACAAAAAAAAGAAGCCAAATCCTAGGGTGCAAATTCTAGTCAATTCCAACTTATTTTTGCATTTTTTTTTTTTTTTTTTTTTTTAGTTGGAGTCTGACTCTGTCACCCAGACTGGAGTGCAGTGGCCGCTCCCAGCCACCACAGCCTCGACCTGCTGAGCTCCGGCGATCCTTCCACCTCAGCCTTCCGAGTAGCTGGAACTACAGGCGCGTGCTACCACGCCCAGCTAGTTTTTGATTTATTGTAGAGATGAGGTCTGGCCAAGTTGCCCAGGCGGGTCTCGAACCCGCGGGCTCAGGCAATCCACTCACCTCGACCTCCCAAAGCGCTGAGATTACAGGCTGAGCCACTGAGTCCAGCCTATTTTTACATTTTAAAAATACATGAATTCTTCCCACCACAATATTAATATTCAAAATAGCAATAACAAAATTATTAGCAACAAAACAGCTACTTTGTCAAGCGCTCACAACCACCCCTGAGAGGTAGACACTAGTATCCCCATTTTACAGATGAGAAACTGAGACCTAAAGACATTCAGCTAATAAATGGCAGAACAAGGATTTGAACACATGTGTCTGACCACCACGTCTCAGAAATCATCTGGTCCTACCCCCTTACTGCACGGATGGGAAAACTGAGACCCAGAGAGATAAGGATTTACAGTCAGCCACCATCTTATTTACTGAGCAACCACTAAGTGTGATGTACTGAGTTAGTGCTGTGACACTTAAACTTCCACGTTGTTGGACAGATGGGCTGTGACTGCACACTCATCCCTGGTGAAACTGGGCAATGCGCTCATGGACGTCCATTATACTATTCTCTTCTCTCTGCTTTTCTGTGTTTGAAGTTTTCTGTGATGAAAAAAGTTAAAATGTTAATTTTAAAAAAAGGATGTCAGGAAGATGACCAATGAGCATGCACATTTTAGGTCTGGCTTGCACTTAGAAGATTAGTAAATCACCCAAGCTTAGGAATATTTTGCTCTGACAGTTTTGAAAATTGGAAAAGACAAGTGTACTGGAACCCACTTAGTAGCCTCTTTCTCCTCATTTTTCTATAAAATTTTCTGCCTCAGTGTTGTTGCTAGGAGATCAGCGAGCCAGGGAAATCCCCCGCTGGCCTGGCTGGTCCTCCCCCTTCCCATACTGCCCCTCTGGGGGACAGTGTCCCTGTCCCTGAGAAACTGACCTTTTTGGACTGGCTGTCCATGGATCCACAAGCCAGTCACCACATGAAGCAGATGAGATTCTGCCAGCTGCTGGGAGACAGGCAGCTATAAATCCAGAGAACTATGATTAGAAAGCAAATTACAGGTCTCCCTCTGCAGGTTCCCAACTCACAGAAACTTCTTGGCAGTCAAAGGTCTTTACTCAAGTTGCTCCAAGTTTCCAGAGAGGAGAGTTAACACACACAGAGCAGGAGAGAGAATAAAAATGTGACTCAACAGAGGCAGAAAATTTTACAGACAGGTGGAGAGAGAGAGAGGCCACTGGGAGGCAGCACATCATAATGGTTAAAAGCAGGACTTTGACAGCAGGTCAGAGCTCCAATGCCTGCTCCAAAGCTTCCTAGCTGTGACATTTTGAACAAATAACTTAACCTCTCTGAGCCTTTAATTTCTCAGCTGCAAATTGGAGCTAATTCTACCTGCCATACAGAATGGATATAGGGATTGGGTGAGGTAATATATGTCAAATTATTAGCTCAGTTTCTGGCACATAGTACGCATGCAATAAATAGTGACTTTTTAAAAGAGTGCTAAGCATATGATCCAGCAATTTCACTCCTGGGTATATATCCAAAAGACTGAAAGCAAGGTGTCAGAGACAGCTGTATACCCAAGGCTGTAGCAGCATTATTTACAATAGCCAAGAGGCAGAAGCAACACAAGTGGCCACTGACAGATGAAAGGATAGACCAAATGTGGTACACATATATGGTGGAATATTGTTTAGCCTTAGAAAGGAATGGAATTCTGATACATACTACAATACAGATGAACCTTGTGGACATTATACTAAGTTAAATGAGGCATTCAAAAAAGCAAACTCTGTATTATTACACTTATATGAGCGATCTAGTCAAATTCATAGACATAGAAAGTAGAAAGGTGGCTGCCCCAGTCTGGGAGAGGTGGGAAATGAGAGTTATTGTTTCAGGTTTTGTTTTATTTCTTTTTGAGTCAGAGTATCACTCTGTCGTCCAGGCTGGAGTACAGTAGCACAATCACGGCTCACTGCAGCCTTCACCTCCTGGACTCAGGTGATCCTTCTGCCTCAGGCTCCCAAGTAGCTGGGACAATGGGCATGTGCCACCACACCTGGCTAATTTTTTTATTTATTGTAGAGACAAGGTCTTGCTATGTTACCCAGGCTGGTCTTGAACCCCTGGGCTCAGGCAATCCTCTCGCCTTGGCTCCCAAAGTGCTGGGATTACAGGTGTGAGCCACTGTACCCAGACAGTGCTTCAGTTTTTTAAGACTGAAAATTTCTGGTCTTTGGTCTCGGCCACAGAAGTGAGATGATGAAGGGAACGTCATTGTCTGGAAAGTGTCACAAAAAAGTGCCACTGCCATGGCTTGAGGCCTACCACCTTCAGAAGTTGACTGTGGCAAGTGTGGCTACCCAGCCAAGCACAAGAGAAAGCATAACTGGAACACCAAGGCTAAAAGACAAAACACCACCAAGACTGGTCGAATGAAGCACCTGGAAATTGTAATAGATTCAGGCATGGATTCCCTGAAGGAACGACACCTAAACAAACCCAAGAGGGCAGCAGTTGCAGCACCCAGTTCATCTTAAGAATTCCAACGATTAGTCACACAACAAATGTTCTGGTTTTTAAACATTTTTTTTTAAAGATTAAAAAGTTCTGGAGAAGGGTGGTGGTGATGGTTGCACAATATGAACATACATAACACTACTGAACTACATACTCGAAAATGGTTGATGGTGAATTTTAGGTTACGTGTCTGTTACCACAATCTAAACATTTTTTTGTAAGTTTTAGTAAGAAAACCACACAAGAGAGTAAAAGACTTAGAGATGAAGCCAGAGAAATAGGGAGAGCTGAAGAAGTGAGACCACAGTGATTTGAAAATAACGATCCCAAAGGAGACACATGCCTCACACACCTTCCTAAGCATAAATGAAGGAGATTCTCCACGGGATTTGTCTTTCCAGGGTGCTCAGAACCCTTCCCTCTACTCTCAGTTCTGCCCCTTCTGAGGGGCTGTTCTAATAATCACTGAACAGGTGTGTGGGAGCCCTGCCTCAGTCCTTCCCCTTCCCAGAATCCTCAGGGAAACAGGAAGGGATCAAGGCCCAGATGTGAAGAAAGTCTGTCCTCACTACAACAGGCAGAGATGGCAGCTTCCAGGCAGAAGAGCAGCAGGTGCTAAGTCCGTGCACTATGAGCTTTGTGTGGGAGCTCCCCAGGGTGAAGCTCAAGGGTGGAGGAGCTGGCGTATGTTGAGGGAAGCAGGAAGAAGGGGAAGGAAGCAAAGGATGAAAGACCTTTCTTGAACACCTGCACAGGCTGGGCACTGTCTTATCATCTCAGTGACCTTCAGAACAATCCTGATAGGCAGGTATTCATGTACCCATTTATGGAGAAAGAAATTAAAATTCAGATAGGAGTAACTTGCCCAAGGATGCACAGATGGAAAGCGAGGAGAAATTCAAAACCAGCTGACTCCTGACCTTATGCTCACTACTTCAGCCCACATGATATTGGTACCTAAAGCCAAGATTGTGGACTCTGGAGTCAGAATCTCAAATCCAGTCTATTGCTCACTAGTTGTGTGATCTGGAGAAAATTACTTAACTTTTGGAGTCTCTTGTTTCCTCAACTATAAAGTGGGAATGACCAAACACTTACCTCATGGTTTTAAGAGAATGAAATGCAATATTGTATGGAAAAGGTGTTGTGGACAGTAAAGTTAAAAAACACAATGTAGCTTTTATGATGTATTGTTTTCAAGTTTCTGGGCACCCCCATACACAGACCCCACAGACAGACTTGCAGTCACTGCTTGCGCCCAGTGAAGTCCAGTGCAACTCTGGAGTAGACAAGATGCCAGACCCGGACCCCTGAGATGCTAAGAGCCCAGGTTGTGTAGTAACTTTGCAGGAACAGGCTGGAAATGACCTCCTCCACTCACTGTTCTCAACTCCATAGTCTGAGTAAGTTGTTCTGCAAATATTCAGTGGGACTCAGTCTAAGCAGTCTCTGTTCTCATGGGATGAATGTAATAGAACCAACCAGGGCTGCTGACCAAGTCATTGACCTCCACCATAGCACCTTCCGGGACTAGGTAACCTATAATCTCAGACCATCAATACCAGAAAGGCCTTTGGAGATCATCTAATCTTACCACCCCTAGCGCAGATGGGAACACCGAGGTCTAGAGAGAAGTAGGGACCTGCTTAAGTTCACACTGGGAGCCAGTGGCAAAGCTAGAACACAACCTTGGGCCACTTCATTTTCTGGTCTCCTGGAGTTTCCAATTTATTTCACCATCACTATTGTTTGTTATGTCAAGTCTAAGTTTATATATCCAAAGTTTAAAAGTATAGTCACCCCTGCAAGCCTAATTCTGGGAGGTGGCCTTATGGAAAGGGCAAGAACTTAGGGGTTCAAATCGCAGCCCCACCACTTCCTAGCAGAGTGGTCTTTGGTTTACTTATATAGTAGAAACAATAAGGGCAAAGGCTAGAAGCTTAGGCTACAGTCCCAGCTCTGTCACTTCACGGTGAGTCACTTTATCAACCAGTGCCTACCTTACCCAGTCATTTGAATACAGAATGAGAAAAACAGAAATGAAGAAGCTGGTATAAGTCTTGCTATGGAGCAAGCACTCAATAAATGACGGGCACTTCTACTATTACTGTTATCTTTAATGCTGTGACAGGGGTATATTTTCAGTAAGAGGGAACCTCAACCTCAAAGCTGTAGCTATCTCAGGTCTGCTCATGGAATCATGCAGTATTAAAGCCAGCCAGGGACCCATACTACAGACAACAGAACTGAGACCCAGAGGGAAAGGACATGCTCAAGATCATGGAGAAAGTTAATGAGAGAGCTGAACCAGAACCGAGCTCGCTTGGCTTCTCCTGACAGTTCCAAAAGCACAAGCTCTTATTTTGTACACGGATTTGGTGGGGAGGGAGGGTGATCTTTCAGGTCCAGGATACTTCCAGCCAGAATGGAAGCAGAGCAATCTTGCCCTCATGGCAGGCCCAGGCCAGAAACAGGGTAGGGCTCTGTGCGGGCAGACCAGGCCAACTGGGCCAGCAGCCAGAGTGGTGCCGAAGGCACAGTTCAGGGCCCTCTCACTAGCTACATAATAAAGTAATTATGAGATTAGGGATAAAATTAGTCACTTGTGTAATTATTTTCCTTAGAACAAGAGCAGAAAGGGCCTTTTTAAGGAGTTGTTCCTTGGCCCTCCCAAGAGTATTCATGCAGAGACACAGATGAGTGCACGCATACACAAACACACAGACACACACAGCAGTGATGGCGGTATACGGTGAGGACAGTTGGTGTCCTGTGGCAGTGCCTCACAGCAGGTCCCAACTGACCAGTCCCAGCCCTGGAGGCCAGGTGATACATTCCCCATGTTTGCCTCAGTGGATACTTTCATCACACTAGGCAGGTACATTGCCTTTTTTTAGGTCCCCCCATCACGGAGAATCTGGTCGAAGTCTCTGATATCCCTCCCAACCACAGCATGTAGGCCCAAGTTTCCCAGCCCTCCTTCCATGCTGGAGGCTGTGGTCCAATTCCAGCAGGACGTGGGGGTCCAATAATCCAGAGAGATCCCTGATATTGACCACTGTGGTAGGCAGAACAATGCTCCTCCCGAAGACACTCATGTCCTCATCCCCAGAATTAGGTGAATATGTTGCCTCATGTGGCAAAGGGACTTTGCACATGTGATTAGACGGAGATAGATGATCCCCAATTATTTGAGTGGGCTCAATGCAACCACAAGGGTTCTCATAAGAGAAAGAGGAAATCAGGGAAGTCATTCAAGTCAGAGAAGATGTGGTCACAGAAGCAGAGGTGGGAGGGATGCAGTTGCTAGAACGGGGCCAGGAACACGGGCAACCTGCAGGGCTGGGAGAGGCGAGGTACGGATTCTCCACTGGCAGCCCTGCCAACACCCTGATTTTAGCCCCATAAGGTCCACTTTCAGACTTCTGACCTCTACAACTATAAAGTAATAAATCTGTGTTGTTTTAAGTCACTAAGTGTATGGTGACTTGTTAGGGCAATGTTAGGAAACTAATACAGTCACCCAGGGAGGGAGCCTCAGAGCTACCCTTCCCTCAGGCTGAAGGCCTTGAAGAAACTTCATCCTCAAGGGCTAGCCAGGGAGACTCTATGGGGCCAGACATCCCATGAATACACCTACAGGGAAGAGGCCTGAGGTGGGAGCCCAAGCTCTAACACAGAGAGATCACTCTGGGGGAGATAGCACCCCAGAAAAAAGACTGTGGCTCTGGAAGAAAAGGGAGATACCCCACTTGATAGATCCATCTAGGTACTCTGCCCTTCTCCAACACAGGGACACCTACCCCATAAACCACACCATCCCCAGGGGAAGCCTGGCATCAGGGGAAGACCACCCAGAGGCAGGAAGCCTGGTTCTGGTCCCTGCTCTGCCCCTGAGTCACCAGGTAGTGAGAAACCAGTCCTTTCCTCTCTCTGGGCCTCACCACTGTCATCATGGCTCACCACATAGCAAGTGCCAGACTGTGTGCATTTTCTCTACATGCATAGAAAGCCTCCCAAGGCCCCTGTGAGGCAACTGCTTTCAGGATGCCCCATTCACAGCTGAGGAAACAGACTTAAGGAGGAAGAAAAGCCGGGCTCGGTGGCTCAGTCTGTAATCCCGCACCTTTGGGAGGCTGAGGTGAGTGGATTGCCTGAGCCCGCGGGTTCGAGACCCGCCTGGGCAAGCGAGACCTCATCTCTACAATAAATCAAAAAATTAGCCAGGCGTGGTAGCGCGCGCCTGTAGTTCCGGCTACTCGGAAGGCTGAGGCGGAAGGATCGCCGGAGCCCAGCAGGTCGAGGCTGCGGTGGCCGGGAGCGGCCAC
>CAUYQG010140485.1:0-41414 GCA_963574415.1 Tarsius wallacei
TAGCGCGCGCCTGTAGTTCCAGCTACTTGGAAGGCTGAGGCGGAAGGATTGCCAGAGCCCAGCAGGTCGAGGCTGCGGTGGCCGGGAGCGGCCACTGCACTCCAGTCTGGGCGACAGAGTGAGACTCCAACTCAAAAAAAAAAATATATATATA
Organism: Tarsius wallacei; assembly: GCA_963574415.1. Lineage (NCBI taxonomy): Eukaryota > Metazoa > Chordata > Mammalia > Primates > Tarsiidae > Tarsius > Tarsius wallacei. The sequence goes on from CAUYQG010140485.1 coordinate 155, forward strand.
TATATCCTTTCACACAGCAGCAAACATAATTGACTGCTATACCTAAGGATGCTGTAGTGTATCCTTAAATAAATCCTTGAATCTATCTCTAAAATATAAATATAATTTAAATAGAAATAAATTTAAGGCAGGTAATTATAACATATACAATTTAATTTAACAGTACATTTATAAAGAACTACAGTAAAAAGAGGTTTTTTTCCTAATCCTTTACTCTCACTTATTCTGTTATTTTTTACTGCCTCCTTGGTAAGAAAGATTTACATTATTGTGAAAACACACCGAGGTGTAAGCATAACACCACTAAAATATAATGTGTGTTATCTCTCTCCATCTGGTATAATAACATGTCTGTTTTAAGAAATAGGATTCAAGTGAAGTTGTATCCCTTAATATTGCCCTGAAAAATGTAATCAATAATTTTCTAAAAATTAATGAATTATTAATAGTTAATTCATTGTATTATATATAATATATTTATGTATTTATATATATTTACATAGTAGATATAAAATAAGTCAGGGAAAGTTTTTACTATGGTTTAATTTATGAGGTACAGATGACTTGAAACCCTAAATATATTGTACAGGAATTCTTTATTTTGTCTGCTTTACTTGATTTGAGACAAAAAATAAAAAAGAGACTCATTATTGCAGCAACAACTATATAAATATGTATTTAGGTTTCTAGAAGACATGGCAACAGTATGATACCAAAACATCTAGATTAAGACAGATTTTGATTCACTCTCAAAACATTAGTTTTTGCCTTAATTTATTATGCATTGGGTATAATTAATATATGTTCTTGAAACTTCAAGAATATGTAAGAGTTGCTTCTCTCTTTGAGATATACATTATATGACAATAAAATATTATATAATTTTACAAAAGCGGTGGTGCCAAAAAAGTGTATAGATATTTTAAGAAATGTTGTCTATGTATTACTTTTAGCTCACCATAATCAAAAAGTGTCTGAATGCTGATGGTAACCACTTTGAGCACTGCTTTTCTTTGCAGAAGTCAAATGTTACTTGTATTTATCTTTTGTTATCAGTATATATTGAGTACTGCAGTTTTAATACAGTTTTTCTTTCTTAAAATGTGTATTCATTTTTTTGGCACCCTTTGTATTTTTATTTTATTTTATAAAACATAAGTCCAGTTAATGTTGCACAGTCATTTACATTTCAATGTAGTGACATTATTTGTCTGAGTATTATAACTACATTCTTTCTATTTTCCTACAGCACATTATTGTTGACACTTGAACCAAAGCCCAATTGGAGACATATTAATTCTAATTGCCCTTGATTGATTTGAGCATTTTAAGTGGGCAATAGCTTCACTGCTATGTGACTTTTTTGAATTTTCAATTCCTTCTAGGAAGGCACTTTTTTCATATATTTAATATATACTTTTATAATTCTAGACTTTTTATTTTAATAATGTAGGAGCAGAAATAGTAAAATAAATATATTTTTAAATATAACAATATGATTATAAATACAGGAAAGTTGGTTTAATGGCTTCATAAAGAGGCTTTATTATCTTCTTCAATTTTCTCTCAAAATAACTGGGAAGATACACACACAAAATATTTAAAACATCAATAATTAGAAATTCAATAACGACAGATGAGGCAAAATCTTATAGGAACTGAAAACAATTATAGGGCTGATGAAATTTGATTAAAGGAAAAAAAAGAAAAATTATTCAGACTTATCCATTAGGCGACGATATATTCTATTTCACAGAACTAAACTAGATAATCCAGAAAACAATGTTGATGTGACTTCATCCCTCACCTGTTGCCTGATTCAGAGAATATACAAATTGGAAATTTGGGTATAAATCCCTAGGGGGCTGTTTTCTATTTCCATTCCAGCACACCACCTCAACACATGATTATGAGCGTCCCTCTCAAACACATACAAACATCATTTTCCTCAATAAGATGTTATGAATTCTGAATAATAACTTAGTAAAAATAAGAATGATAGGGTATTTAGCTATCACATCTAATACTCTGAAATTAAACTTCCATAAAAATTTACAATGGTATAAGAAAGGGTAAAAATTCTAATTTTTCAGGTAATTCTACAAAATTCTATAATTCTGAGCAAGGTATGGCATGTAGAGAGGTAAGTAATCACTTAAAAATGTGTTTAAAACTTAAAATTGGCATTGGAGTTTAGCACATTTATTTCCAAGTATATACTGAAGCATCAATAGTAAGACCAAAAGGAATCCACTCCCTCTTACCTTTGACAGATATTTAGCCCAGTATCATTAGCTCACATTATTCAAATATAAATATTGAGAAAAAATGGAGCCAAGAAAGTATTGAAGAACAAAGAAACAAAAACAATATGACAACTATTAGAGGAACAGCATATTTCAAAAAATTACCTATTGTGAGATGGAGAAGAAAGTATCCAGATTATGGTATTCGCTAAGGGTGGCAATAATTTACAGCCTTCATGTATCAAGAGTTACTAGTTAGTAGAGTAAAAAAAGTGTTGGGAGTGGGAATAAAAAGCATCTACATTAAATAAAAAGAATAAGACAAAGCAAGACAGAGAATACTAAAAATGTCTTTTAGGGAGAGAGTGAAAATTAGAAAGAAGGAAAGCTTAAAATTCTTTTGAAAAACTGAAAGATGACAAGTAGTGGTATTGAAAATAGAATATATAATTCTCAAATCACTAGAGAATTTAAAAGCATGTGAAATAAATCTAAGAAGCAAAAGACAGAAAGCGAAGAGATAAAGAAGGTAAATGTAAATAAGAGAACACATACGTCATGATATGTATGTCAAATTTATCTGTATTTTTTTCAGTACTAGTAATTTTTATTCTCTTGTTTCTTTCTTCCACCTATCTCAGCAACTAAGGCAGGTTGAACTTATCCAGGAAAAGATCTCACAGAAGAATAAAAATTAACTGGAGTTCTCAGTTTTCGAAAATCAAAACACATTTTCAAGTGAAATGTTTGGATAAGAAAAGAGGTTTTTAAATATCAAGTGCAAAGATTAATGCCAAAAATCTATATATTTTGGAATAATAAAAAGAAATGTAATAGCCAGTTTTCTACGGCAAGTTTTCCTGCCTCTGAATAAATTGTAAAGCAAAGGAGAATATAATCCTTATGCTGGGGCTTAGAGGAGTTTCCTCTGTCACTTCTGCCTTCATGGTTGACTTCAAAAGATGAGGATGGAATAAACTTCAGAGAAGCTTGCAAATCTGGAATTGCTTAGAACTTACCCCTCATTGCCCGCCCAGGGTACTGGAGAAACATCCTGTATTATGTGTGGGAATAGTAGAAGAGATGACTGTATTTGGAGCCAGGAGCTAAAGGTGCTGATGCTGTTTCACCTACTCTCTTGGCGCTCAACTTCTATGGGACAGCAGCCTTAGGCAACAGATTAGAATACAGATCATTAGGAGTAAGTGTTGAATATAGTTAGCCGAATTGGCAAGATACTACACAAGTAATACTGATCACAATAGAATTGGACAGGTTTTAAGTGGCAGTGAGAGAGAATGATTACATCCTGAAAAACAGGAATTTATAATTTTAAAGAGGTAATTTCTTTTCGATCCTAACTGGTAAAAGATTAAATTGAGAAGTCTAAAGAGAGACAAAAGTCAAAGTACAAATTAAATCTCAAGCTTTCACAAAGATCAGATCAAGCCTATGGTTATCAGTCACATCTATGGCAGTCAGCTTATAAGACACACAAATAATTTCTGGTCTCTTGGTAGCCACACCCTGTAGGAAATATTGTCCCTTGAGTGTCAACAGGGTCTTGACTTGCATCAAGGCAATGACAAAGGTGATAGGGTGTTACTACACATAATTTAGGTTATATAATATAGTAGCTCCCACCTTGCTTGCAGACTCCATTTCTCTTGCTGGCCTTGGTGAAGCAAGTTGCCTTGTCCATATGGCAAGAGGCTGAGGGAGGCCCCCTTCCAGGCAAAGGTTGGGGAGGAAATGAGACCCTCTCTAACAGTCCTGGAGAAATCGAATCCTCTATCAACCATGTAAACGAGCTTAGAATTGGATCCTTCCCCAGTCAAATGAGATCTCAGCACCACCTTGATAATTTCACAGCAACCTCATAGGCAGTCCTAACAAAGAGGATCCAACTAAACCATGTTCAGATTCATGACCCACAGAAACAGTGAGATAATAAATATGTGTTGTTTTAAGCCATTAAGTTTTGGGATAATGTGTTATGTCATAATAGATAATTTACACAGCACCCTCTGTTAAAACCTCTGAATAGATTAAGGTGTCTTGGAACACTGTTAAGATTGTCCTACCTACTAAATCATTTCAATAAGACAAAATAGCTCAGGGAAAAAGGGCCGTAGACTTTCCAAGAAAAAGTGGATTAACTCAAACTGCAACTAAGTGGTAAAAGTAAAACATGTAGGCAAGTAAGCAAGAAAAAAAAGTTAGATAAACCTAAGAACTCTTATTATTGCTATTCTTCATTGAACTGACCAGAATAAAACGGAAAGGAAGACTACTAAATTATTGAGAGAGTTATATTCCTAGAGAATGAGCTTACACTCAAAAAGTCTGTGATTCTTTAAGCCTTAAAATGACCTTTAGGTCTCTCATCTTGTGCAGGCAGGAATCAAGCTGAGAAAACTTCACAGTCCCCAAGGAGGATGAATCTTCCAATGCCCACTTCAGATGTGATGTAGCCCAGAAAGTTCACAAAGAAGGAAAAACACAAAACAAAACTACAGAGGTTGGAGTCAAGGGACTGGAGATTGCTACAATGGAGTAGAATTCAGACTTAATTAAGAAACTCTGCTTTCCTCAGTGTAGGAGTCCTCATGACCTCTGCCAAGCAGGATTTCAGATTGCAGGGCCAGTGAATGCTGATGTTTCCCATCTTCTCCTTTCAAAATGAAACTGTTTACTCTGGTTTATATCTGGCCACTGAGTATTAGATAGGAAAAGGGCAGAGAACTCGCCTTTTGAGTTCACAAGACTCCATATTAAGAGGCTCTATGATAAACCTGATGTTGTGGCTATGCATATCACATAGAAATCCCGAATTTTGAGATTGAAACTGTGACTGGATGGGATGTACTGGATTTGCCTCACTTGAGAAAGGATGAGTGTATTTTGCCTATGGAAAGGTGAACTGAATGTTTGCTGACTAGAAGATGAACAGAAGAAGCCATTCTTGCTTATACCAGATAGTTTTTGCTCTCCCCAGGAATCTGGTAAGATTGAACTTTCCTACCCTTCTGTGAAATTATACATGGTTATGTACCTTTCTTTAGCAAAGAAAATGTAAGACTAACTGGCTTGTGCCATTTTCTATCTGAAGTTCTAAGAACTGGTGCACAGTTGGCCACATCTCTTCCTATTTCTGAAGTTATCATGGGAGATTAAAAAGAATGAAACTTCTATTAGTTTGGGTCTCTTCATAACTACAGAATCAAGTCTTCAGGCAACTTGGTTGGAGTTGGAGTATCATGGGCTTCTGTGTTGTCAGTAAGATTACTGGAATATTTGTTACCTCAGTACAATATAACCTATCCTGAAATCAGGCATCCTTGATTTATGCATAATAATTTGAAGAATGTGATTCTAATTTCTTAGGAATAGTAGAAATGTTTTAGAAGAAAGAGTATGAATTTGTGTAATTGAACATATCTGAGCTTTAGTTTTGGCACAGTCATGCTTTCTAATTTCTAGAAAACTGCTAAAGCTCTTTGGAACCTTTTTGTTCTTCTCCAAAGTGATATGACAATACAAACCTCATAAAGTTATTTTAAGCAATAAGTGAGAGAGCTAGTAAAAAGGTATAACCATGGATAATATGTGAACATAGTACACGTCCCATAACTTTTATTTCTCCCATTCCTACTGAGACACATTACATACTCTTACATGTAAAACTAAATTGAGTTAAGAGAAGCTAACTTCAGAATTTAATGCATGAACTATCCAAAAAAGTAGTAACTAAAATTGGGTTTTAATTAAATGAATTTTGTTCACCATGATTGAACGAATTTTGACAATTTTGGCAGAACTTGATTGATAATAACTCATTAAAAGCCTTCCATTGATTCATTTATAATTAACTTTGAGAGATTATAAATATCAATTTCATATGCACATTCAGTGCTTAAAAGTTTTTATTTCTGCTAAAATTTTAAATCCCAAAAAAATTTAGATTTTTTTTTTTTTTGAGTGGAGTCTCACTCCGTCTCCCAGACTGGAGTGCAGTGGCCACTCCTGGCCACCGCAGCCTCGACCTACTGGGCTCCGGCGATTCTTCCGCCTCAGTCTTCCAAGTAGCTGGAACCACAGGCGCGTGCTACCATGCCCGCCTGGTTTCTTTTATTTATTGTAGAGATGAGGTCTCGCCAAGTTGCCCAGGCGGGTCTCGAACCCACGGGCTCAGGCAATCCACTCACCTCAGCCTCCTAAAGCACAGGATTACAGTCTGAGCCACCAGGCCCGGCTAAATTTAGAATTTTAATTTGAATCCTTAAAATAATGAGATCTAAATATTAACTCAAACCCATAAAAATACAAAATGTAACTTATTCTATTTTATATTTTGTTGTCTATTATCCTACCTGTGATTTTATTGCGAAGTCATAGAGTTTTATTGACAAATATATTTAAATTAAGTTCTAATTTATTTATCAGATTTAATGTCCAAAGAATAAAGTTGTGACTTCAATGCCATTTAATTGTTTAATTGTTAATATAGAAAGAGAGCCTAATAAGATATAATATATAAAATATTATAGAATAAACTAACTAAAAAATCTGCAGTAAATTTCTAGCAGTTATATAAAAGTTCATAATCAAACGTTCTCATTTGACAATTGTTCTTTTGATAAGATCCTACAACTCCTGTGAAGTAGGCAATGAAAAATATTTGTTGTTAATATAAATGACTGGTGATTGTATTGTAGTATAGACAATAATTGATTTACTTGATTTAACAAGTAATTAATTTTACAAAAATCACAAAGAAAAATAAAATATAGTCAATTTCAAAACAACCTAAAGTTTTTCATTGAGATTTATGTACAACTTGCTCCTGACATCGCTCTAATTACATCCTATACCTGCACAATGCAATCTATTATAAGGGCTAAAACAATATTTTACTTTTGATCTTGCTTTTTTTTTTTGCCAATTTAATGTTATTTTCACTAAAGTTTTCTTCCAAGATAAGGCATTATAACATATTTAATAAAATTAAGAAGGCTCCCTGCCAAAATATGTTCTTAAAATAAAGATATTTAAGCTAAACTTGGAAGCAAAACTATGTATGTACCCATCATAAGAAAGAATAGACTTAACTGTATTTGTTTTCAGAGTTATAGTCTGTTTGTTAAAAATTTATAATTATTCAATACTTCACACAGATAACTTTGATTTCATATTTAAATTCATTTATGTAAAGGAATGAAAATAGACATATTACTGATTCATTACCTCTCAATGTATATTCCTGAACAGTTAAGGGATGGTATGGATGAATATTATATAACTCCCTAGTGAAAAGACATATTACCTGAGTCTTATTATGAAAGTTTTCTGAAACGCATTTAAAGATTTCCTCCAGGAATAAAGATGATTCTAAACACTGATGGAAAAATAAGCTTTGATAATGTACATTTTAAAGTGCCAAAACTTTTAAGATGTAAATATTTATTAATTTTATAAAACTTAGGGTTTATGTATCTGTTTATTTCATTAAAGTTATGTTACAGATATGACATGTTACATATGTAATTTCGATATGATAATATGTTATATATGAAACACATGTGATATATAAAATATCTATGTTTGCACTTACAAATACATATATATAATGTGCATATACATATAATATATTTGTGGGTTCCAAAACTATAAAAAATTAATTCTCAATATGGAAACCCCATTATGTTTACTATTTTTTCATCTGTTATTTACAAACCCATAACATCATGACAATATCTGTATCTATTAACTATCTACTATGCACCAAATACCTGCATTATCTTTAATTCTCACTATAACTCTCACAAAATAAGCTTGTGACAACTCTATGTTTAAACAAAAATGAAATAGTGTGTATATAATTCTAAATAATAGTTATGAGGTTCAAGATTTAAACCTGGGCCTAACTAATTCTTAAAGATGTTTTTTCCTTTACTATGCAACCAAAGCATTCTTACAACATTTGTGGACTGACAGAGCATTAGGCCCATGACACAAAGTCCAACACAAAGAGACGTAAATATTTCATAGAAATTTTTGAAAATGTATTTAAAAATATCTCTAACTACACTACCTAGTTCATATGTTTATCTTTTCTCTTTCCTGTATATAGATCTGTTGGGTAAATAAAGTGATTTTTGAGCTTATGCATGTAAGGTTTTGGGGTCAGAGACAATTTCTTTCTCTTTTTTTGTAGTTTGGGTCTTACTTTGTCACTCTAGCTGGAGTGCAGTGGCATGATACAGCTCACTGCAGCCTCAACCTCCTGGGCTCAGTGATCTTTCACCTCAGCACCCAGAGTAGCTGGGACTACAGGTGCACGCTACACTCAGCTAATTTTTTTTTTCTTTTCTAGAGATGAAGTCTCATATTCCCCAGGCTGGTGTCGAACTCCTGGGATCAAGAAGTCCTTCTGCCTTGGATTTCCAAAGTGCTGGGATTGTAGGCATGAGCCACTGCACCCGATCCTGATAAGATTTTTCAACATAGATAAACTTTGGAAATATTTATACTAAGTGAAAAGTCAGTCACAAAAATATTACATAGCCCATGGTTCCATTTATTTAATTATATATAGAATAGGAAAATCTATAGATATCAAAAGTAAATTAGTGGTTATCTAGGGCTACAAACAGGGAGGTCGAATGAGAAATGATTGCTAATTTCCGTGAGATTTCTTTTCAGGATGATGAAAATGTTCTAAATTTGACTGTGGTGAAAATAGAACATAGCTGTGAATATATATTAAAAAATGAGCTGTTGACTTCAAATGAGTAAGTTGCATGATATGTGAATGATGCCTCAATATAACTGTTAATATTTTATGGAAAATTTTAAAAACTTTATGTCTGGACAGGATAAGGATGAGGGATGAGGAAGACTCAGGGAGACTTTAGAGAAGTTGAGAGATTATATTTATAATTTTGGTGGTGAGTTCATAAATATTTTAAAATTTTATTCGTTTATACTTTACATTCATGTTTTATATGCATATATTTTGAATATTTATTATATATAAATATATCTATTTAATAATACCTAACAGATGTACCTAATAGGTATAATAAATATGAAGTAATTCAAAAATTTAAAAACAATAAATACTTCAAGTATACTTACTTTAATTTCATTTTTACCAACATTTCCATCATGGTTTCCACTGTATTAAAAACCTCTTCTATTGTGATATGTGCCTGATTTTTGGTTTAAAATTGCACTTAATAATTTACTAATAGAAATCTAACATTTTCTTGTGGTGCAAGAAACATTTCCTCTAACTGAGAATGAAACTGTTATTGATTTTAAAAGAGGTTTGGTTATTTAAGTAGTAAATTTGACCTATTATGAATAATTTAAATTGAGAAAAAATGTTGTACCTTAAAATTGTTCCTGTAATAATTTCTTTCAACTAAGCTAAGTTATAAATGCAGATTTTTAAAAAAGCAATTACTTCCCCAGGCTTATCGGCTCTTCTTGGTAGTTCTTACAGAATTACTTGAAATCGAAGCAACGTACTAAATAGTGAGTTAAATATTCTTAGTCTTATTTATTGGCCTGCTGTATGCCAATATTTCTATGCAATCTATTTAATAATAGATTATATAATAGTTATTCCTTTTGCCTTAGAAGTGAGATAAAGTTGTATTTATAAAATAATGGAGAGAACAAAATCACTGATCCAACAATATGAGTCTATCTGCCATTTCAACATGGTTAATGATTCACTTTGTAAAATGATGTGAGAGCAGGACACAGGTGCATTTGCACATCTCTTTTAGCCCCATCAAGAGCACCTTTCAGCAAGCAAAATGTGTCTGTCGTCTCTTGGGGACAGAGAGTAAGTAGATTTGGGAACTAGTGCCCATGGGTAGTGTAAAGGAGCATGGTTCACATTGTCTGAAATTGCTCATGCCCTGGTTCATCCAGCTGGTAATGAAGCAGTCGGCATCCCATCTCTGGAGTGGAATAGGCAATTATTCTAGCTTGAAACTCTGCCCTTGCAAATTGAGTGTGGCAACAATTCACATTGGCTGTCATTTTAAAGTCCCTCAAAACATGGTAGCTATCCATATTGGTTCATATTGGTTCAGAAGGAAAAAAACTAGAGATGCCAAAAAAGTTTACCTTAACTCCCAACAGATTATTGTATATTGATGATAGGGATATTTATTGTGCTTTCTGGGAGATCTTTTTATACAACTTTATTCTTCAATCTTCCTTCACACCGATTCAAACAGACCTAAAATTCCAGTCACGTAAAATATTTCTGTAGATTCTCATTAACTACCCTCCTATCTTTGCAATACATTTAGAGAAAGAAAAGATTTCTCATTCTCCTTGTAGTTACATTTAAATGCTGTTATAAGTAATCAAAGAAAAAGAAAACTGCCCTGGGAGTCCAACTCTGTATCTGTAGCTCTCAAACCTGGCTCATGTCTGGATTTTTGGGGGAGCTTTTAAAAGAATACCAGTGACCTGGCCCCACTAAATCAGAATTTCTAAGAGTGGGATCTAAGATTTTTTTTTAAACACCACAGATAATTCTAGTGAGTTCAAGGTAAGTGGTACTAAAAAGTTATATCACCTGAGGATCTATTTAAACTGCAGATTCTAATTCAAGTGTGCTTCAGTGGGAACTCAAAAATCTGGATTCTTTAAATCAAGTTACCAGATAATGAGGATTATGGTTTGTGAATTGCACTGACAAGTGGCCAGAATCTATATCAGAAATTTCCTAAGTTCATGATAGAATTTCCTAGGAAGCTTTAAAATTTTTTCTATTCCCCCAACACATTCTAGATCCATTACATAAGAATTTCAATAGGTACAATTTAGTCACTATTCGTTTTTAACCTGTCACAGGTGATTTAAATGTCAGACAATGTTAAGAACCCAACTGATTTAGAAATTCTTCTCTCTCACTATTACCTGATCATTTTCCCATGACTTTTCTCCTTGATTTAATCACACCAAAAATCCTCCATTCATCAAGTCTTAAAAACTTTGACTTCTCCCTCTGCAGTGGCTTTGTATCAGTTGCCGTGTTTTATTCATTAAATATTTGAAATATCTACGGGCACTTATCTTCTCTCCTTTGCAAAAGTCACCATATATTTAAGGTCTTTATTACTCTTTACCTATAATGGTCTAAAACATTTGTTCTGCCATTGTTTTGTTAAGCACTGGGCAGGCCATGTGTTCTTTGAGCTATGGATGCCATGTTTTCTTAGCTTTGACCTGCTCTCCTAACTTATTTTCCAGTTTAAAAAAGTTTGTTTTCAATAACTTTTATGTAACCCATATTTTTTGCAAAGTCATTTAATTTATTTTACTTTCTTGTGTATGACAATCTTTCTGTTGTCTCTTTAATCAACTCTTTATATCTTGAATACCTATTCAATCTTTAAAGCTCCTAATACACCAAACAAAATAAGAATATCCTCTTTGAATCCCCATATAGTATAATTTATTACATATATTATAGAAAAAAAGTTATAATTATACTTGATGTTTGCCTTATCTCTTTCCCAAATTTCTCCCTCTAGACCTTAAGATAGTCTCCCAGAAAACCTTGGCCAATATCAATAGGCTGAAGAGAAAGAAATGCAAATGGCAGGTTAGATGAACAGTGAAGAGACACATTTGACTATCCCAGTGTGTGATGGTTATTGAATATTTTCATTAACTAGTTGTATGTTATAGAGAAAGAAACTGATTGAAAAAATATTTCAAATAGCATTTATCCAGCTAGAAGAATATGGTTGATAAACAAGTAAATTTATATTATTGACATTGAATAATTTAGGACTTCTCAGAAGTCAAATATAATTTGCTTACTGGTTGCAGCATTTCATGGATGGCTGTTCTAGAATGAAACAACAAAAAAAACTTCAGATAAAGACAATTCATAACATTTACATGCTTGGAGAAAAGACTATTCCTATCATTATAAAAGAAAAAATCAATTATGAGAATTGTTGATAAATCTTTAATTGTAATTATAAATTTAAAATTATTTTATATGAGGGGGAAACCCAAAAAAAACCAGGATTATTTTTTGGAGGGCAGGCCCTTGTAGTACAGGTTTCCCACACTAGGTAAGTGTTCCAGGAACCCACTGCCATCTGTATATCAGCCAGGATTGTTGTCAGAAGCTGCCTGTGACTTTAGTGAATTTTTTTTTTTTTTGGAGTTTCTTTCAGCAGATTTGCCCATTTCCTGATGAGTGATTTACAAATGCACCTGTTCACACCACAACACGTGTTCAGCAGTTTTGACCAAAAATGGCATGATCTCATGCCCCACCCTCCCTACTCACCTAATCCCTCCCCGATGACTTTTTTATTTTGTTTTGTTCTTCTGGATGATAAAAAAAAAAAAAATCCTCAAAGGGAAATATTTGCTGATGTGGAAGAGGTGAAACAAAAAAATGCAGAAGCACTAGAAGGCATCAAAATTGACAAGTCCAAAAACTGTTTTGAGCAATGGAAAAAGCATCTCTACAGGTGTATTGCATCAAGCGAAGAGTACTTTGAAGATGACCGAAGTTTAAACATGTAAGAATAAATATACGCTTTTTAATAAATAAATTCCAGGATGTTTTGTGTCCTCCGTCATGTGTAATTATAGTTGTATTGTTTAATACAACTGAGATTACATTAAAAAATACAATTTATTATTATTTAAAACAAATATAGTGGTAGTATATTTATTTCTTAAATGGTATCAAAATATAACAGTCCAACTTTATAACTACAAAGTTAGAATAAAATTTCAAATTTTTCAAGAAGTAATTTGCTATTAGTTTAATATTCTTTAATTTTTGCATTTACTTTTGTTCTTATGTTGGAATTCATAAATACAAATTTTTTCGAGTGTCTCTTTTTCTATTTAATATTTACTATACATTATGTTCCTTGGTGTCTTAATTTATTCCTCTCTTGTGGCACTTCCCTTTTCAATTATTTTCAAACATTTTCTTTCTATAGGATTCCATTGAAAGACTCAGATATTGTCAAATAAAACTGATAGCAGTGTAAATAGTTAGTTTTCATGTTTTATCTTTAAATTTTATACAGACTTTATACCTATGTCACAACATATTAATGTCAATATAAAATACTGCTCTAAATTATTTACCTTTGAGCAAAATATTAAATTCTATTAAATATGCCATACTTAAGCTTGATACTACTTACTACATACTTTGAAGGGAAAGTTTGAAAGAAACAATTTCAACCCCATCATACCTATCTATGCATTATTTTGTTTTAAAATAACTATGACATATTTGTCTTTGAAAAAACTTGTACCATTTAATACACTGCCTTTTATGTAGACTATAAATACAACAAATATTTATGCCTTCAAGAAGTTTGAAGTGGAAGACAAGCTATAAAACACAAATATAAATCAACATATCATAAGTATGTTGTACAGTGAATAATATAATACTTAAAGGTAGGACAAAGCAAGGAAAATCTTCACAAAAAGGTAGAATTTAAGTTTTCATTAAAAAGGTATATAGTTGGCCAGGCACAGTGGCTCATGCCTGTGATCTCAGCGTTTTGAGAGGCTGAGGCAGGAGAATCACCTGAATTCAGGAGTTTGAGATCAGCCTGGGCAACATAGCAAGAGCCTGTCTCCACCCAAAAAATATATATATATTTAATCAGCTTGGCATGGGGGTGTGCACCTGTAGTCTTAGCTACTCAGGAGACTGAGGAAGGAGGGTCACTTCAGCCCAGGAGTTAGAGGTTACAGTAAGCTGTGATTATGCCACTGTACTCTAGTCTGTGCAACAGAGTGAAACTTTGTCACAAATGAACAAACAAAACAACAACAACAAAATAACTGGACAGGGTTTTGGCTGATAGACTTAGAAATGGAAGAGTCTAGAAAGAAATAAATGAGCAAAGGCAGAAAATAGAAATGTACAAAGCTCTTTTCAGTAATAAAATAATAAATTGGTATTAATTGTCAGAGAAAATGCATATAAAAGATGGAAATAAAATTGAAAACTTTAAAATTCAAAGTGAAAGATAAAAATGATCTTTTAGAATGTTATTCTGATTATGAAATAGAGGACAGTAAGAAAGCCACTCAGAAATTTATAGCTATAATCTCTATGTTATGCTTTTGTCAATATTGTATGACTTAAAAAAATTAGTTTCCCTAGAAAACTGACAGCCTTTATTTAAAAATATATGTGTATATATATATATATACATATATATATATGTACCTTTTTAGCTATAAATTTGATTTTATTAAGAACTTTTTCTTGAATGTGTCAGAACACACATAGATTCAAAATTTTAAAATCACAAAGAAAAATCAGCATTTTTTTTTTGGTCTGGTAATGACTAAGTAATTTAGATTAACCTCTCAGCTGAGAACCAAAGAAAAAGATAGAAAACTTTTTTTAACGTTTAAAAACATTGGACAACTAACAAGGCAGTGAAAATTAATAAAACCCATTTCTGGAACAAGAAAACACAGTGATATGAGCTCCAATATTGAAAGATTTTTTTTAACTGAAAGGTATTTATGGATTCCATATTATGCTAGAGATGACTAGGGTACTGATAAGCTGAGTATAACTTTCAGAAGACTTACAGGACTAAAGAAAAAGTAAATGTAGTGAAAAAAGTAAACATAGTTTGAGTACCAAGTATTTAAACCTTGGCAAACCTGCCATGATTTGTGCCATATTGTATCCTAGGATAAAGGGAGAAGTAGAAATAGCCCAACTTTGAATCACCTCAATCCCTACTTGTATAAAATAATCTGGGATATTTTAGTGCCCTAAGCCTTCTGGGAAAATCTGCAATCTTATGTGAAAAAAGATAGCATGATCTGATGTCTTAAGTTACTTCTAGAATATTTCATCCTATAAAATGTATGTAATTTATCAATTTATATTTGTTATTCTGTAAAAAATAATCAGAAACAGGCGATATCAATAGTAAATGACTCAAAACCATTTTTAAAAAGGAAGAATAGAAACAGCTTATGGGGCATTAGATAATGAAGTTATCAGACATGGATTTTACTATTAATATGCCGGTAAGAAAAGAGACTGAAAATTTCAATAGTATTGGAAATCATAGAAATTATTCAAATGAAAATTATAGAATGAAAAATACAAAATCTGAAATAAACAATTCAATAAATGGTTTTAAAAGAAAATTAAATTCACCCAAAGAAAAAATTAGTAACTTGGAATGAAAAAAATCAGAGTGAAGTACAGAAAGAAAATAAAAGGTAAAAATTTGCAAAAGAATATATAGCTCTATAGATGACAAAGTGGAAAATTCTAACATACATGTAATTTTCGTGTCATAAATACATAAGGGGCAGAATCTATATTTGAAAAGAAAAAGTCTTCTCTTTTACTCAAAATGATGCAAGACACCAAAAAACACTACTATTAAGCACTACAAATCTCAAACCAGAATGCATACTCATACAGGTTTTAGTCTATATTCAGATTTATATTCAAAACTGGTGAAAATTAAAGGAAAAAACTTTAAGGCAAACAAATGGTAAAAATAGAGAGAAAGGTGGATTTAATAATGAGAGTGAAAGCACAAAAGAAACAATATAAGCCAGAAATCATTAAAATTATATTTCTGTAGCAAAGAAAGAATGCATCTGCCAACCTATAACTTTATCTCTGAAAGAGGCTTTCAAAAATAAAACTGAATCAGTATCTTATTTTAAACAACCCACACTAACATACAAATGAATGAATAAATACATTTTTAAAAATCAGAGAAATTGAACACTGGCTAGTTTATATTATTAAGTAATATCCATTAATTATATTAAATATCATAGGGATAGTGGTTATGATTGGTTATGATATTTTAAAGAATTCTTAAATACATAGAAGTATATATTAAATCTCATGGACAACTTTTAAATTGATTTAATTTATTCTTTGATGCAAGTGATAATGTATAGTTTTTGAATAGAAAAATATTGCCAAGATCCTCTCCCTTTTGCTAAAGTTTTTTCTGTTTACCCATTTATTCAACAGTAATTATTTGTAAGCATGATATTTACCAAGAACTGTGCTAGACACTAGAGATTAAAAAATAAATGAAACAGTTCCCTTCTTAGAACTCATATTGTATGTGGGGATACACAAAGATAAGCAAAGCCTTATTTTTCAATATGAAGAGCATGAAGCAAATTGACTAGTGTCTGGTTATAATTCTTGAATAAAGAATTATGATAAAAGTATATTCAAAATTCTGTGGGGAAAATGGCAAGAATCACTAATACTAGAAGGGGAAAAATAGGCAAAAATCCTATGCGATATCTGCACGACTTTGAAAAACATTTCTATCATATGATAGATATTAGTGCTAGAAGTGACTCAAAAAGATTCCCCGGGAATTTCTGCTTGAACCTCCTCTTTGAATCTGGTCAAACTAGCATATAAATGCAGGAAGAGATTCCATATTTGGTAAACTAGAAAATATAGAAAACTGAAAACCACAAACTATGAAAAATAGTCATCAAATACAATGAGTGTTAGTTAAAATTCAACAAAATTCATGTAAATAATTTACAAAGCCCACAGATTTTGTGGAAAAAAAAGCTATATATGAATATATACATCTTTTAGTCAAATAAACAGTAACTGGGGAGATAAAAAGAGATAAAGCACTGTGAGAGATTTGTGAAATTTAAAAAGATAGTTTATTTAAAATTGCATTCTATATCAATAACATTAATAAGCATTTTAATCTAGTTCATTATGTATGTTGAGTTGTATGCTAGATAGAAAAAAGAGCATCACAGCAAGATCTCTATTCTCAATGAGTTTAGAATAAGAAGAATGTTTTCCAAACCAACAATTGTGAAAAATTAAACGGTAAGTGATAAATCAGTAGAAGACTTATGCTAAATATTATACCCTTTAATTTAATTTTAAACTCCAATACTTCAAATTCTTCATTGTGTGCCCCAACCTCCACCACAAGTTTGATTTGACTAACCAGTATATTGTGTTAATTGTATTGATTGTATGCATTAAATTAAATATCTAATTAATTGGAATCAAAATATAAAATGGTTTCAATTCAGTCACAGATAGGAAATTATCCAACATGCCCTTATGTAAACATGTTAGAAATAGAATTATTTTCTCTACAATCTTTAAGTACATAGAATTATGTCTGTTGCCTTTTATTATGAAAGTTAATAATTAGTTAATCCACATTTGTGGATATTTAACTCAAAGATGAAATGCAAATGTTACCAAATAAATTCTGGCACCCCAAATGCAGTGATTCTGAGATATCTAAAATGAGATAAATTTAAATTAGGTTGATAAGTGTATTTCTCAAAAATGCAAAACCCTTGCATGGAAATATTTAATCACAAAACAGAGTACTATTGCTAAGTGTTTTTGGCTTGACATTTTGTGGGATAGACAAGAGATAATAGCTTTCTTTGCATCGTAGAAACATGCCATAATTAATTCTGAAGCCAAGAATGAAGTAACAAACTCTGCAGTACAAGGAGACACCTCCTTCATGATAGTCCTCAGTGCTTTACAGTTTTTAGAGCTAATTAGAAGCAGGTTTAAATATACATTCCTTTATCTTAACCTTAAAGATGAAAACAGAGTCGGCTTTTTGAGCTCTAGCCAGATGCTGATTTTATAACCTCAGTTATGTAGGCTAACAGCTAACAGCTCAGGATCGGAGACTTTCAAAGTTATTTTTAGGACAAATCAGTTAATGAGCAGGTACAAACTTAAGCATAAATGAGCAGCAGGGCAGAGGCAGCCAAATGTCAGGGAAAAATCTCAGATGGTAAGACAAATGGTAATTATTTAATCTAGTTATGGACAGTAGTGAATAAAAATGAACCATTGCCAACTGCTATCCAGTCAAAAGGTTTAATTTTTTATGCATAGAAAGAGAAATGCACAGAAAACATAAACACATGATGCATGTCAAAGTAGCTTACTTTTCCTGTCTTTTATGCAAATAGAAAACATAGTCTTCTTTCTTTCTGAAGCTTCTACCATTCTACCATCTTAGCTCTAATACTTGCATTATAGCGCTAATGAATACTGCATCTTTCGTTTTGTACTAGCTTATTTGTAATGACAAGGCTTTGCATAATCCTTCAACAGGTTATAGAAGGCTTCAAAGAATCAGTACAGTCATAATTCACTCTCTCTGTTGCCATTGCACTACTAACCCTAGGACTTTGCCTCTACCAAGAGTTAATAGTCAGTGTCAGGGAAAGGCTCAAATAAATCAGTTAATTTGCATTGAGGAAATTACATCAGGTCACCAGCATCTATGGAATGACTCTGGAGATAGACAATGAAATTTTATCAAAGGCATAGCATTATAGAGTCTGAAACTTTTAGTTGCTCCTCTGCTTGATTTTCAATGCAGAGTGCAATAGCAAAAAAGGGGGAATCGAGAATCAAAAGGTTTGGATGAGCTAGTTTGATTATTTTTCAAGCATACACTTTTGTACCTTATTGTCTATAGGTAATTGCTAGAAAACATGGTATTGACTCAAAACTTCTTCTCAAAATATATTTTAAAGTTCTTATCATTAAGGAAAAATATTTATTTAAAATGATATATTTCAAACATTTCATATCCATGCAACAGGAGTGAACTGGTTATATGCATTTCTGTTTTGTTTTATTTTGTTTTGTCTTTTGGTTACCAAGAAATCGGTACCACTATTCCTAATGATGTCCTATATTTTGGGAGAAGAAATACTTATCTTTCATTTTTAATAATCTGGGAGAATGGTAACATAAAGTGCTAAGATCTGCCACCAAAAGAAGAAAAGAAAAATTAAATCCTGGAGGCCCCTTTCATCAAAACAAGGTCATTCTTCTCACTGCTAAAATACAGTAATGAAAGAGTAGGTAAGTAACCAAACTAAGCTTAGCCAATCAACACACTCTCAGAACTGTAATCATGAAGGGTGTGACAAAGATGAGAAAAATAATTGGTATTTGTTCATCCATACTGACAATGCAGGAAAAGCCCAAGAATCACTACCATTGAGACTTTAAACCTTTTCCTGTCTGTTTTGAGTTTAGTTGCCTAACTCTCCTTTAAACCCTATGAGCTACCTCATGTCCACTCACTAAATACATTTTAGTTTGCATTAGCTAGAATCAGCTGGTAGGGTTTGCAACCAGTGTGCTTGCAACCTGAGGCAGAGTGCCTTGGAAAAAATACTTAAAAGTGAATTGTTTTATGTGCTTTCAATAAAAAATTCAGGCAGCTCTTTTGATTCTGAAGGAAATTTTTTAAAATAGTTTATGGATTATTGACTTAGGCAAACTTAGCCTGATATACTTAGCAGTCCAAGGCTCTATAAACATAACTATAGCTTGTAATGGTGGTGGAAGTGTTCATGTGATTGTAGCTGATATAGCAAACAAATTCTTGTCATCAAAGTGAAAATGTGTTTGTTTCTCGCATTGTCACTTTAGAATTTATCCAGTGGGGCCATTGACTAGCTGCTGAAGGATCCATAATTTTCTTCTTGCTATTAGATAATAAACATTCCCTTGTCACCTATATTAATAAAACACAATCATGATTTACACTTAGGATGATCAACCGAAGGCAACAATTGAAATCCTGAACATTATTTACACTTAAAACTCCTTTCTTACCTTGGCATCTTCCTAACCAGAGAAATGAAAGACCTTTACATTGAGAACTACAAAACACCACTCAAAGAAATCCAGGAAGATACAAACAAATGGAAAAATACTCCATGCTCATGGATAGGAAGAATCAATATAGTTAAGATGTCCATCCTACCAAAAGCAACCTACA
Source organism: Tarsius wallacei (assembly GCA_963574415.1). Classification (NCBI taxonomy): domain Eukaryota; kingdom Metazoa; phylum Chordata; class Mammalia; order Primates; family Tarsiidae; genus Tarsius; species Tarsius wallacei. The sequence continues at coordinate 20,271 of CAUYQG010140485.1, forward strand.
GATTCAACGCAATATCCATTAAATTACCAATATCATTCTTCTTAGACCTAGAAATGACAACACAGAAATTCATATGGAAACATAAATGACCACAAATAGCCAAAACAGTCCTTAGCAAAAGAAACAAAGCAGGAGACATCACACTTTCAGACTTCTAACTTTACTATAAGACTACAATAATCAAAACAGCCTGGTATTGGTACAAGAACAGGCATATGGACTACTGGAACAAGATAGAGATGCCAGAAGCAAAATCTTAATTCTCAACCAACTCATCTTTGACAAACCGTCCAACAACAACCACTGGGAGAAGAGAACCTATTCAGTAATTGGTTCTGGGAAAACTGGCTGATCACATTCAGAAGATTGAAACAAAACCCCTACCTATCAACATACACAAAAATTAACTCTAAGTGGATCAAAGACCTAAATGTAAAATCTCAAACTATAAGAACCTTAGAAAATGCAGGAGACACCCTTATGGAAGTTGGAACTAGCAACTAATTACTGATCAAAACCCCAAATGCCCATGATGTAAGAGATAACATAGACAAGTGGGAACTCATCAGACCGAAAAGCTTCTGCAAAGCAAAAGAAACCATCAAGAGAGCAGAAAGACAACCCACACACTGGGAGAAAATATTTGCCAACAGTATATCTGACAAAGGCCTAACATCAAGGATATACAAGGAACTCAAATGTACTGAAAGGAAAAAAACAAACAGCCCCATTCAAAAATGGGCAAAAGACATGAAAAGACACTTCTTGGAAGAGGATAATGGGCATCCAACAGACACATGAAAAAGTACTCAGTCTCACTAATCAGAGAAATGCAAACCAAAACCACATTGAGATACCACCTAACCCCAGTAAGAATGACTATCATTAATTAAACAAACAACAGATGCTGGCGAGGATGCAGAGAAAAAGGTATGCTTCTACACTGCTGGTGGGAATGCAAACTAGCGCAACCGCTTTGGAAAACAGTGTGGTGATTTCTGAAAGAACTAGACATTGACCTTCCATATGACCCAGTAATCTCCCTATTGGGAATATACCTCGAGGAACTCAAATCATTCTACCAAAAAGATACCTGCATGTTCATGTTTATTGCAGTACTATTACAATAGCTAAAACATGGAACCAACCATGCTGGATAAAAAATAATGTGGTACGTATACACAATGGAGTATTATGCAGTCACAAAGAAGGACAAACATAGGGATTTCGCAGCAATTTGGATGGATTTAGAGTTGATCATACTTGGTGATCTATCACAGAAACAAAGAACAGAGTACCATATGTTCTTACTCATAAGTGGACCATGAACAATTATCATAATACTATAAAAAAGGAACTGAGCTGGGCTTGGTGGCTCAGACTGTAATCCCGCGCCTTGGAAGGCTGGGGTGAGTGGATTGCCTGAGCCCGTGGGTTCGAGACCCGCCTGGCAACTTGGCGAGACTTCTTCTCTACAATAAATCAAAAAATCAGCCGGGCATGGTAGCGTGTGCCTGTAGTTTCATCTACTTGGAAGGCTGAGGTGGAAGGATCGCCGGAGCCCAGCAGGTTGAGGCTGTAGTGGCCGGGAGCAGCCACTGCACTCCAGGCTGGGTGACAGAGTGAGACTCCAACTCCAAAAAAAAAAAAGGAACTGGCAATAGTGGGAAACTGCCAGAGGGGTAGGATGGCAGTTGAGAGAAATTGCCAGGGGAGGGGGGCACACCTCATCAGCAAGGGTACCTGCATAATGAACATTTGTATACCCAACCCTGAATTGTACCCCGCATCTTTAAAATAAAAAATTTAAAAGTTAAAAAGAAAAATCTTCTTTCTTCTCCTAGTCAGGGCCAACATCCATTACCTCCTCAGCCATTAGTGATATTTTCCACCTGAATGCACATGGTAATATTGTATTTCTTAGCTTCACTTTGGATGGAACTATATCAATAATTCAATAATATCAAATATCCTAGCCAATGAGCTGCAAGTGGGAAGTGGCATAAGATAGCTACATGACAGAATATTTAATGGTTGCTGCAAAACCCTCCAAAATCTTTTCTTTAGACACAGTGAACAACTACATTCAAGAGAGTTATTCACCTAGGTTTCTTCTGAGCAGACACTCCCTCCCCACCTTCCCTTCCTATTCCACTAACCCACAATGAAAATGTAACGAGAACAAGAAATAAACTGTTCTACTGTACTTCTGAGATTTGGAGTTTGTCATTATACCAGAACAATCTAACCTCTCCTGACTGGCAGTGGAATGCTGAAGTAACAACAAACACATATACACACATACACACACACACACACACACATCTAAAATAAGTGACACTGATTTAGCGGCCAGGTAGCAAGCAATACAGAAATTGATATTAGACTATAGAAAATGGAAATTAAATTCATAATAACTTGAAAGATATTCACTTAATGAATTTGTATCTTGAAAAGAAGAGATTGAAAAACAAAGCATATCCATGTGTTTTGGTTGCCATTGGCTGAGTTACTACAAGTTACTACAAGGAAGATGTTTGGTGGGAAATAATTTGCTGGTTTCAAACAGGAGTAATAGGGAATCAGGGGAGTCCTGAAATGTTGGAAATTCCACATTGAAAAATGCAACTGCTTTTCATCACCTACTATTAAAAAATTAAACTGAGAAAGCCTTTAAGTAAAAAATTTCTATTAGAATTTAGCCTTGCAGCAAGGGTCAAATCAAGAGCATAATCTTTATGTGCATTGCTAACACCATAAAATAAATTTAATTAGTCTTAGAGCAAAGACCCAGTTGAAACTGTGCAATTTCTTTGGATTAGACAACATAGCTCAGGGATATGAGACCAATGTGTGAAAAACTTAAAGTACTGCAGCTAATTCTGGAGAGAGAAAGAATCAAGAGTGGGAGACAGCATAGACCTATAGCAAATCTAAGAGTTGTAATCTAGAAAAGTACTGAAGACATGGCTGGTACAACATGAAGATGGCTTGATTTAAATAGATTACATTCTCATCACTAGAAGTTTTGCAAGTCATTTAGAGAGTACTACTGCCAAAATAATTCTTGTTTAAAAGAATCTGTGAATGATCAAGACTTAAAATAACTTTCGAGTCCCCCACCACACATTGGTAAAATGCATGCTGAAAAATCTGCAAGCCGGGCTCGGTGGCTCAGCCTGTAATCCCGCGCTTTGGGAGGCTGAGGTGAGTGGATTGCCTGAGCCCATGGGTTCGAGACCCGCCTGGGCAACTTGGTGAGACTTCTTCTCTACAATAAATCAAAAAATCAGCCGGGCATGGTAGCGCGTGCCTGTAATTCCGGCTACTTGGAAGGCTGAGGCGGAAGGATCGGCGGAGCCCAGTGGGTCGAGGCTGCAGTGGCCAGGAGCAGCCACTGCACTCCAGTCTAGGAGACAGAGTGAGACTCCAACTCAAAAAAAAAAAAAAGAAAAATTTTCTTAACACCAAGAAGAGCATATTTACCAATGTCAAGTTTATATGTCATCAGACAGTACTGGGAAGGGGACAGAGGGAGGATCCAGGTGCTACAGAGAACAACAGGGTTATTTAGTCGGGTTACAGGGATGGCAGGACAAAATTAAGCCCTAAACCATTCCTAAACCATAGGAAGTCTTTAAAACATCTGTTTTTAAATTTGCTGTAGACCAGAAATTTTACAAATGGGATTGTTTCTTGTGGTTATGCTGTCCCTGTTTTATTGTTGTATTTTGGCTGTGTAGGTAGCAGAGAACTTCTCTTTGTGCTCATTGGCCTCTAAGTCAAGAAGAAACACACCAGGCCTAATACAGAGACTGCTAGTCCTTACCCAACAGTCTTAGACTTAGTTAAGACTTGGGCTGATCTATTGTAAAGGTAGTGGTATATTTTTACTGTGAATTAGAAAGTACATACATTTTTAAATTTTAACCAGAAGGACAGGTTATGGCAGTTGTTAGTGATGTTTATCAAATATTCCTCAGTCTCAATCTTCTGTCTACGTAACAACACTGCTCTTTTTGGAATACTGTAATTGGAAAGATCACACGATTAGTTCTGTACAAGTTACGAGTGAAAGTCTTGGTACTTAATCGTGTGAGATCTTTCTGAATGTCTTTTCTGTATAATCTGCAATGATTATGAAGGTACAGTTCCATCAGTCTGTGTCCCCAAGTGTCCACAATAAGTTGAGTAGTCCTGATGACTTGCAAAGGATATATGACATAAGTGAGAAATTAAACGTTTTGTTCTAAGCCAAGGAAATTTAGAATTTGTTAATGCAGCACCACCAACAAATATTACCTAATCTGACTGGTATATGTGGTATCTGGTTCCTTAGAATTGAAACAGAGAAAAAGAAGAGGAAAGGAGTATGAAAACCTCTTATTTAACTATAATAAGAACAGGATTCTACAGAGTCTGACATGGGTATTATTTAAGGCTGAATTTTGCTCTTGAGGGCATTTAAGGAGATTTTTCAGAAATCCCTCAAAGGACTCCTCTTACCCTAACACTTTTGCCTTGGCTGACTGCTTTTGTATCCACATAGCTTCAGGTTTTCTCTAGGTCCACCCTACACAGACTTTCCCTGCTAGAGAACACGCATAGTTTGGCAGAGGGCATTTGGGAAAGATCTCATGGTCCCTGGAGTCATTGCACTTTTATCCACCATTATTATGCTGACTTCTTGCTCCCTAATGCAGCAGTAACTCTCTCTACACTGTTGCCTTAGGCATTAGATAACTCATATATGTACAGATGACCCGACCAGCGTTCTCTTACAATTCCTTGTGACCATATCAAACTTTAAGAATTGTCTTGTTGAAGAGAATGCATACAACGGTTGAAAATAGAAGGAAGCAAGCACCTCAACTTTCCCTTAAGGAGGAGTGAGAGTCAAATCACTGCAACATGGATGGACTTAGAGTCTATAATACTGAGTGATCTTTTACAGAAACAAAGAACTGAGTATCACACGTTCTCACGTGAACAATTATCATAATACTATAAAAAAAGGATTGGCAGTAGCAGGAAACTGCCAGGAAGGGAACGGGGAAGCAGGATTGGCAGTAGTGGGAAACTGCCTGGGGAAGGGGGGCACACCTCATCAACAAGGGTACCTGCATAATGACCATTTATATACCTAACCTTGAATTGTACCCCACATCTTTAAAATAAAAAATAAAATAAAAATGTAATAAAAAAATAATAACACTAGGCTTATTTGAGGTATTGAGACATCTTTTTTTTTAAAAAAAAAATCTGTGTTTCTCAAAGGAACTACAAAAACTAGCAGATATTACAAATAAAGAAATATTTATCTAGGTTCAATATATAAAGACCTGAGATTTATTTAGAATTCACTTACTTGAAGGTTATAGCATATCAAGGTGGCATAGAATCCCATACATCCCTACATAATAATATTTATTGATCATTTTATTTCTTCCTTACCCTCAACTTTCACATCAAAGTAATTAGTAGGTCCATGACATGGTGTGAATGTGTCCCCACTCCAAATCCATATGTTGAAATTCAACCTCAAGATAATGGTATTAAAAATTGAGGCCTTTGGGGGGTGATTAGGTCATGAGGGTTCGTTCCATCCTCATGAATGGAACCACTGCCCTTTAAAAGAGACCTAAGGGAACATGTATGGCCCTTCTGCCATGTGAGTACATAACTAGAAGGCACTATCTACCAGTAATGGGCCCTCTCTAGAAACCAGATCTGTAGGTGCATTGATCTTGAACTTCTCGGCCTCTGCAACTATAAGAAATAAATGTATGCCATTCATAAATTGGCCAGTCTAAAGCCTTTTGTTATAGCTGCCATGATGAACTAAGATAGTCCACCAGCATCTACTTGCCAAATATTCTGAGAATATATTTCTTTCTCTCATTCTTCATTTCCCTCATCATAGATCAAGTTCTCAACTATGTTTTGGTGACTGAGGTACGGATCCTGAACCATTGCAGTAGCTTTCTCATTGCTTTTTTTGTCACTCAAGTTCTATCCTCTCAAATCCATAATTACTGCTGTCAACTATGTGGTACTATATGTAACAGTATATCTAAAACTTTTTAAAATATTGGGACAAAAATTAAGGATAAGATCACAGATGTAACAACCAATCCAAGTAATAACTAATGCTACTAGAGCCTGTTTCGTAGAAAAAATTGCTTGATTGCTCTCTGCCATTATATTCTTTTTTCTTCCACTCATACTTTATCAGTCAATACTAGCATTGGCCTATAAAATAAGGTTTTAGCTTCTTTTCAGGGCCCTTAACACCAATGACTGACAGCTCCCCAGCCAGGATTGTACTTGCCTCCCATCTGTTTGGAAGTCTCCAAAGTTCCCCTTGTTGTCTACTGGAACTCTTTTCCTCTCCTTGTTACTTGAAGCTTTCAGTGAGCAGATACCTGCCTTCTAGTCTTGCCATTGCATTTTGATGGTAACTTTCATGCCATATATCATATCAAGCTGTCACAATATGTTTGCCTGCCGGTCTATTTCCTAGTCCAAAAGCACCTCCAGTGTGATCTTCACCTTTATTTCCTTAGTGAATTTAGAAATGTCAAAGCATAATCACTTGAGATGAAAAAATATAAATCAGAAAGTAAGGAAATGACAGTTTCTGCACTTAAACATTTCCAACCTTCACCATGTGAATATCCATAAGCATATCTTCATGAAGAAGACAGAATAAAGGGAATAACAGGGGGGAAAAGGCAAGAAACAGGTTTGGGAATAAAATAAAGAAGAAGAGTGAGAGAAAAGAGACTACATCTTGATCTTTTACCTCAATCTCAGATTTCACCAAACCACCAGGCCTGCACCCAAAATGAGGGTGGTCCAGCTATCCCAGCTCTGCTCATGACAAGCATGCCAGTCTTTCTGCCATCATGATATGTTCCTCATCTCTTGCTCTTTTTGAAAATATGCCACGCTTTTGATCTCTTGTCTTTATCTTCCTTTCCCATTTTTGTACCAATTCTGAGTCTTGCTCAGTCATTGAGAACCATTTCTGATATGGCAGTTTGGTCTTTACTCCAGACAAGCCTTTCCAGAAAGAAAAGGAAAGAAAAAGTCACAGAAGAAGGAATGAGAAAGCAAGGAAAAAATGAGAAAAAAGGAGAGGAGAAAAAAAAGAAAAGAGGGGGAAAAAAGAACAAAGGGGGTAATTAAACCATTTTTTGGTGTGAATTTGTCACTTTCCCTGTGAATTACAATATTGTATGTTCTTTATTTATATTTTGATTATTCAATTAAATCCCATTTAGCATAAAAGCAAAAAACCTATTCCTTAAAGATTCCGTAAGAATAGCTTTGATTTTTCACTCCTTAGGGAAATCACAAAATCGTGACTCAAGTGAACTTGACTAAAATTGTTCCAAACAAGAATTATTATTACAAAGCTCCTGGCTGTGAAAATGAAAAGTGACTTTAGTCCAAAGAATGATTTATTGGAGGGAAAAAAAAAAAGAAAACCACACCCTCCTACTACTGCCTCTAAACTGAAGGGTCACAGAAACTATGATGATAAGACAGACCTATACAACTTTTCATGGAAGTCGGTGACCCAAAAGCTTACTAACTAAGGACAGCCTAGAATTGCCGATCATACTGGTGTTTCTTGAGAGAGAGAGGGAGAGAGATTTCAAAGATATTTTGTCAATTCTTTAGCCCTGAGTCAAAGTATTTAGATAATTACATGATAAGTAAAGCTCATATTTTATGTTAAAATTTTAAAATAGAAATCAAAAGAAATTTTTCTTAATCATCTAGAAAATGTCTACCTTTCCTAATACATCTCCCACTCAATAGTTCTTCTCTCTACACTGCTACATTTAACACAGAACTAGCTGAACAAGGATCTTTACTTATAAAAAAAGTGATCTAACCTTAAAAGCTCCAACAAATCTAATTTTTTATTTTCCAGAGATTTATTTTTGTTCATGGTTTCAGCAGATATATATTGAGCACAAACCATGTAATAAGCCCTACACTGAGAAATAGCAAGATAAACTCTTTGGGACCACTAGAATAAATTTAAAAATTGCTCTCATCACTTTTATTTAAACAGAGAATTCATATTTTAGGATCTGAAATATTTGTAATTAAGTATAAAAACCTACTCAAGATCAATTTTACAATTGGGCAATTGCCAGTTTATAACTGGGCAAAAACTCTTCAAAGCTACTTTAGAGAAAATTTTTTCTGTAGCATCCTTTCTAAGTCAGACATATAAGAAGATTGCCCACTTAAAATGGACTACTCTATCTCAATACAGGAAACTATTGTGTATGTAATTTCATAACCACTTAAAGAGTCTACAGGGTTGCCACAGTGGGTACAAAGATGTACTCAAACACACTTCAAGGACAACTTGCTCTTTGCCCATTAAGACAGAAATTATCTTAACTGAGCTGTTTGTCTCTCCAGATGAGTGAATTCCTGTCCCTTACTTCGTAAATCATATGAATTGATGTTCATAGTTCATAGCTTTCGCCTCCCCCAACATTTCTGGTTGTGCCATTGCATTGTAGGCTTATTCTAGGTGTACTTGTTCCCATCCCTGACTGAGCCAACTGTCCTTATTCCTGTAACTAAGTAGTATATAAGCAATAAAATATGAGCCCCAAAATAGAGTTATGGTTTCTCTGATCATAACTTGAATGTTTTGTAAAGTCTTGAAAAGGAGGGTCATTACAAATATTTCTGTGAAATTGGGTGTGAGCAAGACTGCTGTAAAATATTGGGAAAAACTGTAACACCTAGAAGGATTCTGGATTTAGGTTGCTTTGTGTGTCTGTCATTTTGGCCTTGCTTTAAAGGAAACAAATTTGATAAATCATAGGATGATGCATGATAGATGTGAGTATATGAGAAAGACCACGTGGGGTGTCAATCTGGTAACCTGTGCATAAAGGAAAGGCATGGGTATATAAGAGAAAGAAGGACAAATAAATGCATATTTATTAAACTGAAATAAGTGATTCAAGATATGGGTGCATCACTTTTGTGATTCTCTCTTGATAAGGTTCTTTCAATTAACCAGCTAACTACAAGTCCAATTACTTTTATGTTAAAATTCCGGCATGACTAAAGCAAGTGTATGATGTATCCAGCAAAAGGCACATTGGTTTCTACTCTTTCCTCAACCACTTTGAGCAAGGCACTTATTCTGGCAAAAATCTTGATTTTTGTTTGTGAAGTAAAGAAAACAATACCTGCCATGGCTACTTCATAGATTTTCTTTTTGAGAATCAAATAAGATAATTAATGGAAATATTTTATAAATACCAAAAGGCTAAATAAGAAATGGTCAGGCAAATAGAGCTACTGAGCTCTAAACTCCTAATGGCAAGAGTTACATCTTACATAACTTTATATTCTGAGAAAGCCCATAGCATGGTGCTTGCAGATAGTTTAAAAAAACAAGTCTTTAATAAACGAGTTAATGTGTGAATGATCCCATTTTTCTTTGCAAAGAATAACAGAGCAACAATAATATGCTGCTCATAGAAATATTGCCTTCTGGCCTAGCCTTTGTGACATTGTATCAGGTTGGCTTGATGGACACCTTAGAGTTTGTACTCATTGTGGCCATCCTGCTATGTCTGTAGAGAAAGTATGTGCCAGCCCTCTTATATAGGCTCATGTGGTACATAATAGGTGTTTATCAAACGGAATTTATTGTGTGAGTAAATGAATGCATAAATGAATAAAAATGGTTATACTTTTTTGCAACTGTTTTTTCCTCAAAGTTTACTAAGAAAGCAACAGAAATTAGTGGTTGTTCAGTTAACATCGAAATATCTCAATACATGCATATTGAACAAATAAATGCATGAATATGTAGGTGCAGTGTATGAACAGGGTGGTTAATCTGTCTTAAAGTCACTAAACACTTACAGTAACAGCAAGCTATCCAAAAGGTAAACTAAGAAAGCAATTTCATTTATGACAGCACCAAAAAGAATAAAGTACTTAGGAATCAACTTGATCAAGAAAGTGAAAGACTAATATACTGAAAACTACAAAAAGTTGGTGAAAGAAATGTTAAAAGAATAGAAATAAGTGGGAGGACATTTCATGCTAATGGATTAGAAGAATTAACATTGTGGTATGGCATGGTGACTCACACCTGTAATCCAGCACTTTGGGAGTCCAAGGTGAGAGAATTGTGTGAGCCCAGGAGTTTGACACCAGGTCAGGTAACAGCAAGACCTTGTTTCCACAAAAAAATTAATTCATTAGCCAGGCATGGTGGCATGCACCTGTAGTTCCAGCTACTCAAAAGGCTGAGGTGGAAGGATCACCTAAGCCCAGGAGTTCGTGATCGTGCACCACTGTATTCCAGCCTAAGGAACAGAGTGAGACTCCCCTCACCAAAAAAAAAAAAAGGAAGAAAGAAAGAATCAACATTGTTAAAATGCCATACTTCCTGAAGCAATCTGCAGATTCAATGCAATTCCGATCAAAATCCCAAATGGTATTTTTTACAGATATAGAAAAAAAATCCTAAAGCAATTTTGGAAAAGAAGACTAGGCTGGGCTCAATGGCTCAGACTGTAATCTCAGCACTTTGGGAAGCCGAGAGACGAATGGATTGCCTGAGCCCGCGGGTTCGAGATCCCCCCGGGCAACTTGGCGAGACCTCATCTCTACAATAAATCAAAAATTAGCCGGGCATGGTAGCGTGTGCCTGTAGTTCTGGCTACTTGGAAGGCTGAGGTGGAGGGATAGCTGGAACCCAGCAGGGCGAGGCTGCGGTGGCAGGGAGCATGCCACTGCACTCCAGTCTGGGTGACAGAGTGACACTCCAACACAAAAAAAAAAAAAAAAAAAAAAAAAAGAAAAGAAAAAGAAGAATAAAGCTGCAGAATAAAACTTTCTGATTTCAAAAAGAATAAAACTTTCTGATTTCAAAACATGTTACAAAATCATAGCCATCACAATATTGTGGTACTGGCATAAATACACACATATAGACCCATGGAACAAAATAGGCCCCAAATAAATACATGCATATATGGTTGAGTGATCTTCAGCAAGGATGCCAAAAATACATAACAAGGAAGACAGTCTCCTCAATAAATGGTTTTGGGAAAATTGCTTATCCACATGCAAAAGAATGAATTAAAATTATCTCACAATATACATGAAAATCAACTCAAAATGGATAAAAGACTTACATATAAACCCCAAAACAATAGCACTCTTAGAAAAAAAAAAAGCAAGGAAAAAGCATCTGGGACTTGGACTGGGCCATGATTTCTTAGAAACAACTCTAAAGCACAAGCAACACAAGCAAAAATAAGCAAGCAGGATTATATCAAATTAAAAAGCACTGCACAGCAAAGGAAGAAATCAACAAAATGAAAAGGCAATCTGTGTAATGGGAGAAAATATTTGCAGACCACATATCTAATATGGATTTAATATTCAAAATATATAAGGGACTCATAACTCAATAGCAAGAATCAAATAAGCTAATCAAAAAATGGGCAAAGGATCTGAATAAACACTTCCTCAAAGAAGACATATAAGTGGTCAACATATGTGAAAAGTTGCTCAACATCATCAATCATCAGGGAAATTCAAATCAAACCACTGCGATATCACTTTACACCTGCTAAGATGACAATTATCAGACCAGATCAGGCATATTCAGGATGGTATGACCATAGCAAGATGACTATTGTCAAAACAAAAAAGAGAAATCCTGCACAATGTTGGTGGAAATGTAAAGTGGTGCAGCTACTCTGTAAGACGATATAGTGATTCCAAAAAAATAGAATAGAATTGCCATATGATCCAGCAATTTCATTTTTTATATATTCAAAGGATTTGAAATCACTATATTAAAGAGATATCTGCATTTCCATATTCATTGCAGCATTATTTACTTTAGCCAAGATATGGTAACAGCCTAAATATCCATTGAAAGATGAATGGATAAAGAAAATAGGGCATATATACAATGGAATATTATTCAACCATAACAAAGAAGGAAATCCAGCCTCTGACCACATAAATAAATCTGGAGAACATTATCCTAAGTGAATAAGCCAGACACAGAAAGACAAATACTGCACAATCTCACTTATATGTGGAATGTAAAACAGTCACACACGTAGAATCAGAGAGTAGAATGGTGGTTGCCAGGCGTTGTGAGGAGGAAGAAATGGACAGGTGTTGTTCAAAGGGTAGAAATTTCCAGTTATGCAAAGTATATTAGTTCTGGAGGAAAATTTAAAAATTACTAAGGATGGCTTAAACCCTCGTCTTACTAGTAGTTGTGATAGAACATATATTTTTTAAGACACATATCATACACATGATGAAAAATTCAAATAGCTCAAAAAGCATTCTCCCAGACTATATTGCAGATTCATTCTTTAGGGAAGTCATCAACTTTTTTTTGTATGTACTATTAGAAATGTTATATCCTCCATATATTTTATATCCTGTCAGATAGATGGATAGATGGATAGATAGATAGATAGATCATAGATAGACATAGATCCGAAGATTGAGACATGAACATATTGAGCACACTTCTTTTAAACTTAACAATACATCTTACAAATTATTCCTTATACATAGATTGATGTCATCGTGTTCAAGAGTTTTACTATTACTCATTTAACTGTTTCCTTTTGATAGATATTTAGTTTGTTTCACTTTCTGTGTTATTCTGAATAATATTTCAAAATTTCATTTGTGTGGATACATACACATACACTTGTTTATATGCCAGCTTGCATGTGTAGAATAAATTCCTAGATATACAGTTTTTAGGCTAAAAGAGTTTAACTTCAGAAGACCAAGAAACAGGCTTATTAAATGTATTTTTTAGTTTTAATTATGTTGGAGAATATCAACCCTGCCGGGAAAAGTAATCAATGGGTTTCATTTCCCCTTAAAGTTAAAATTGGAATTAAAGGCATTTGGCACCTAATGTAGGATAATACTAGACAAGCAGACTCAGCTCCATACATGGGAATCATTTAATTTTCATTGTAGAAAAGACTTCATGGAAAATCTGAAAGACTTCCTGGAATAAGAATGTCAGGAGACCGTCTTTGGAAAATTCATCTTAAACGTGACAGAATTGATAGAAATGTGCTTTTTTCAGTCATTTCATGTATAATGTTTTCTTTGGATGGGTTTGCCTTTTTTTTCCCAAAGAGAAATCATTAATTAATGATTTTTCTTTTTTAGCTTTTTCTCTCCTTCTGGTTTATTTTCTATATAGTTCTAAAAGAATAGGAATCATAAGGAAATTTTAATTTTAATTTAAACCTAACAGAGAAGAAATGTTCATACATGGGAACACTAGAGGATACAAGTAAATACAACTGATGAACCGCTAATATAATGATTTCCACTTTGAATGAGAATAGTTTAAAATATGTCAAGAAAATGAATTAAAACTTGGTACAGAAACAAATTCTTCTATAAATATTCACAATGAGTTCTTGAGCAAACTCACTTGGGAGAGGTTTTAATTATCCTTAAGAATAGTTTTTAGAGTGATTAGACTAGAATTATGTCTATTAACATAGAGAAAAAAATTGATAAAATACCACTTCATCCAAAGATTTTGGTTGATGAGCTAAATTGCCATTTGTTTGTCAGTTGTTCTCAGCACTAGCTGCATATTAAAATCACCATTTAAGCCATTAAAATAATGCATATGCTCAATCAGGCCAGTTAAAACAGAATCTTGGGCTGAAGGAGGAAGGTAGGATTTTTTTTTTTTTTTTTTTAAGCTTTACTGATAATTCTAATTTGCAGTCATGGTTTAGAACTGCTGGTTACAGAAAGATAAGGAGTAGGAATTTAAAATGTAACTCTTTCTGATAACTGTCAGAACACTAAAGTGATTATGAGATGATCATCTCTGTCATTGCTTACAGATTTGCAAAGGAAATGACCCCCAAGAGTCTCTTCTATTTTTGTGAAACACTAAGCAAATTCAAGAATGTAAAAATGGGACAGAAAAAGAACTGAAGGAGAAGATTAGTGGAGACCTTTTTGGAGACAGCTAATTCTGTGCTACAGCTCACACCTTCCCTCTGTGAGGGAAATATGATAGATGCTACTTTTTGCCCCAAATATATAGAGAGACATCAATGGGTACACTCAGAGAGCTGTAGTAAATGTTTCCTGCCACTGGGAGACACAAAACTATTGTCTTATCTATGAAAGAAAAAGTTGAATTAGGCAAAGATTGGAAACTGTTTTTTACCAGCAAACTGCTCTGTTGGCAGAATTAAAAGCATTATAGCATTGAAATCAGTCTGCCTCTCATGATTTGTCAGGAAACCATAAGTCTTTTTGTCAAAAATGGCTGTGTCCTGAAAGAAGGATCTTACGTTGTTTCTGAACCAACATGGTTGACCGGCAAGGTGAGCCAAACTCAGCAGAAAGAGGATAGAGGTATATTCTCAAATGAGAAGTATTGTTGCAGATGATCACCTAGAGTAGAAATAGATATTCCTAAATTTAAAAAAAAAAGAGCAGAGCTCTTAAATAGTCCACAAATCTACCCTAAGAGAAAGAGTCAGCCAAAATTGTCTTTCAGGTCTATATTTTAACCAACTTCAAGAGAGAGAACATGGAGCTATCCAGCCTAGAAAAAATGAGCCTGTTCCTTGTCCTCATTCCTCTTCTCTTACAATAACCCCAAAGAAAATAAAAGAGCTAGCTAACACAGAAAGTGAGGAGGAAGAGGAGGAGGTAAAGCCACCCATGTCCCCTTTCCTACTACAGACTGCCAGCTTAAAGCCAGTCCCAACTTGAGGAATTTAGTGCTAAGTAACAGTAGAGTTTGATTAGCACAATTTTTCTATGATTCCTGAGCTTGTGGAACAAAGAAGACAGTAAACACTGTGTGTTAGACAAGTAACATTCTAATTAATGATTTTAGTCTTGGTATGGCATATTCATCCTTTTACTTATCAGACCCTTTGTGCCCTTGATCCCAAATATCTTCTTGCTTCTTAATCTGTGACCTCCCTACACGAGTTTCTTAATCTATATCTCGCCCACTTGTATTTGACATCTAGCAGCTGATTTCTTCTCAACTCTTTTGCGAGAACATCAGTTTTTCATTTGCTTCTCATTCTAATGTGCACATTGCCTATTTCTCAGGGACTTCTATGCACATCCAAGTCCTCACCCTGCACACTGCCAACACTCACTGAAGCTAGGCATGTCTCATGGAATAAAACTGGATCGTGAATCAGTCATTTGACTTTCCAACTTGTTGTGTTAGCATTTTGGAGATGTAGAAACACAACTAAAAGCAACATAGTGTATAGAGCTCATTAGTGAATCCTAGCAGTACTCACCAAATGAAACCAGAGTAGACTGTGAGCTCAGCAGAATTACACAGTCGCAAATTTAGTTTTATTTGCATTTGACAAACTGTGTGTTAAAAGTGCATTGGAAATCACAGGCCTAATTAGGATGGTGTAATTTTCATTAAAATCTCACACAAAATTGGGTACCTTCACTTATACATGTTTACTTTACTTTTAAAATGGTACAAAAAACAAGCTTCAACATGTTAAAAACACTCTTTGATCAAATTTTTGTTAAGGGCTTAAATTTTGACATAATTCAACAAATTACTGCAAAGATGGCTTTTATATGCCTATACAATGTAATTCTTCAGTACTGAAAATTACTTTCTTGTTACTTGCTATGATCTTCCCTAGCTTTCTTGCAAATTGGCTTTCTAGGCCAGTGTCTCATGAGACCTCTAGGAGAGGCTCAGTTGTAATATATAGTATTGCATTTCTCTTTCCTTAAATGTAGAATGCTAATAACAGAGACATAGGGGGTCATATGCCACTATATTAATAAGAACATTGGTAATGGCGACATTTGGTTACTTCACAGAATCTTTATTAAAATATACTAATTTTAAATGAGACATAGATTATCACTGTTTATTACCTATCCATGAGTAAGATGATTTGTGTTTCTTGACATGCTAATTAATTAATTCAACAATTATGCATTGATTATCTAGAATGTGTCAGGCGTTGTGGTAAGCACTATGTCTACAAAGCAGAGTAAGGTACCATACTGTCTCTGCTCCACAATCTTGGTATATTTTCAGAGAAAGGCTTTAAAAGGCAATTTCAGTTTATGAGACGTGTTATAAGAAGGGTGCACCAACTTCAATAATAAAACAAAATTTTTAAAAAGGCACAACTAATTGATTGGAATGATTTGGGAGAAAAATATTTCAGAGAGAATATCCTTGAATGAGTTACCTAGGATACAGTAAATATTCCAAGACAGATATGGTGATGGCAAGGGAGGCATTGTATATCATACAGTGATCATGTTCTAGAATGCTTTGACATGGAGTATCTTGGCACCTTCAGAAATCTTTCTGTCATTTGGTATGACAAGAGTGAAGGACATGAGAAATAAAACTCCAGAGGATACAGTAATAAATGAAGGCACATCTCAGATCATAAAGTATCTTCTATATGTGCTATAGAATTTAATGTCTACTCTGTAGGCAAATGGGGAGCCATTGGAGAACATTTAGAATGAGAATAACATTGTCATATTTGTGATCTTAAATAGATCATTCAGGAATCCACATGAAAGATTGGTTAAAAACTCAAATTTAAATCTTTCAAACATATGATCAGTTAACCTATAGATTCAGAGTGTCTGTTAAACTCCTGCAAATAAATAAAAACTTGGGTGTCTATATACTTTTCTCTGAAAGAAGGTTCATAACATACATCTGACTTTCAATTCTGAAAAGGGGTGCTACCAGAGACTGGGAAATAGGGTGACCAACTCATCTCCGTTTGCATAAAACTTTCCTGATTTTAGTAATGAAATTCGCACATCCTGAAAAAACTTCCACTCCCAGGCAAGCCAGGACAGTTGGTCAACCTACTAGGAAGTAAGTCATAAAACTGTGGCAATCAGTGCTGTTAAAGAAAATGAGGAACTTTGACTACAGAATAAGAAATGACCTTGAGAGATATAATCCACAGTACTGAGTGGCTAATGGGTTTAAGGTATGGCAAGAAAAAAAATGAATTGAAGATAAAACCTGTGTGTTTAGCTCTAGTTCTGTAGTTGCCATAAAGCAGCATGTGTATGTGTGGAAGGGGGTGGTAAAAATGAGCTCTTTGTTGCTATTAATATTTTTGAAACATTTTGATTAAAATAATGGGAAGTGAGCATATAAATGTAGAGTTGTAGGAAATATATCTAGGATAGATATGTAATTTTGTGTATCATTATATTGTGTGTATTGATTGAAAAATTTGAATAAGATAATTCTGAGATGATGTGTGCAGTGAAAAGGAGTGGACAAGGAGAATATCCTGTGAAGTTTCTAGATTTAAGGACATCTGTAAGAGGAAGATCCTTCAAAGAATATGAAAAAAGTCTGTTCAGACTGCAAGCAGGTTACCAAGAGGAATTGCCATCTCAGAATCCAAGATAAGAAAGACCATAATTATTATTTATATCTTTTAAAGTTTTAAACATTTATCTTGAAGTAGTAGACAATGTAAACAGAAATGTTGAAGAAACTAGAATATAAACATTGGAAAAGAGGAAAATAAAATATCATTATTTGAAGCTCACATGATTATATGCAGTACTTTGAAAATCAGTTGGAAAAATGATTGCCAAGCAATGAGAATTTAATAAGTAGACTAGACACAAAATTAATATATTCAGAAATCAATAGTTTCTATTTATATAAACAAGAAAAAGTTGGAAAATTTATGGAAAAAAGACAATCATCTATCATAACAACAACAAGAGTTCATGAATATTAGGCATTCTTCCAAGATTGTTCACATGCTTAAAGCACGTAAGAAGAAGTAGAGGCAATGAGTTGAAGTAACTTGGTCATGTAAGTGGCATAAATTTAATTTGAATTTAGAGAGTCTTGATCAGTAGGCTGTGGTTTTTTTCATTTTGTTTTGTTTTGTTTTGAGTTGGAGTCTCACTCTGTTGCCCAGGCTGAAGTGCAGTGACACCTTCATGGCCACCGCAGCTTCCACCTGCTGGGCTCAGGCGATCCATCCACCTCAGCCTTTCAAGTAGCTGGAACTACAGGCATGTGCCACCACACCTGGCTAATTTTTTTTATTTATTGTAGAGATGAGGTTTCACCAAGTTGCCGAACTGGTTTTGAACCTGTGGGCTCAGGCAGTCCTCTCACTTCAGCCTCCCAAAGTGCTGGGATTATAGGCTTGAGCTACCGAGAAAGTATTTATAGAGCTGTAGGCAAGGGGAAGGGAATCGAGCGGATGGTACAGCATCCAGGGACCTACAGTGGGGGAAGCCATTGCCACTCTGAGGCCTGAAGGAACTCCTTCAGAGGGAGCTGTCCCTGGGGCCCAATGAGGACCGTAGCCATGGGACAGGAGTCCCATGTAGAAGCTGATGGATTTGACAACTGAGTTTCTACTTGATTAGTAAAAGCTCACTGAAAGCCAACTGGCAGGATTTTTGGTTTTTTGTGTGTTTTTTTTGGGGTTTTTTTTGAGTTGGAGTCTCACTCTGTCGCCCAGACTGGAGTGCAGTGGCCGCTTCTGGCCACTGCAGCCTCGACCTGCTGGGCTCTGGCAATCCTTCCGCCTCAGCCTTCCAAGTAGCTGGAACTACAGGCGCGCGCGACCACGCCCGGCTAATTTTTTTTGATTTATTGTAGAGATGAGGTCTCACTTGCCCAGGCGGGTCTCGAATCCGCGGGCTCAGGCAATCCACTCACCTCAGCCTCCCAAAGGCGCGGGATTACAGGCTGAGCCACCGAGCCCGGCTCAATTTTTGTTTTTTAAAAGGGCAGAGAAGAAGCAGAAGCTAGAGCTGAGCCCAGTAGTTTAGTCTAGTTGAGGTTTTGGGAAAGAGAAGACAGGCACATACCCCAAATAAAACAAAGACACTTCTACAGAGCAGGGTTTCTCCAAGCAGGTGAGCAAATCATACACCAAACAGTCACTCACAATAGAAATGACCATTTGAGGAGGCAGAATTCTCAAGGGCTCATATATATATATATATTTGAATTGAGGTCTTACTCTGTCACCCAGGCTGGAGTGCAGTGATATGACCATGACTCATCGTAGCCTTGACCTCCTGGGCTCAGGTAGCCTTGACCTCCTGGGCTCGGGAGATCCTTCTGCCTTCGCCTCCCAAGAAGCTGGAACTACAGGTGTGTGGTACCATGCCTAGCTAATTTTTTATATTTTTTTATAGAGATAAGGTCTCGCTATGTTGCCCAGGCTGGTCTCAAACCCCTGGGCTCAAGTAGCCCTCCCACCTTGACCTCCCAAAGTACTAGGATTACAGGGATGAGTTTGATAGGCTTCCTTCTTCTAGGATGGGAGTTGAAAGCTAGTTTAGCAGCATCCATATGATTTTCCAGAAGGCCTCATCCAGGCCACAGATGCATCTGGTCTAGCACAGCCAGTCCATATTTGAGCAGTTTCAAAGTCTCAGAGTTCTTTAAAAATGTACCTCAAGGGTCCTAGAAGTTTGAATAATTTGCAAATGTCCTTCACCTTTGGAGCTGACACCAAGAGGAGGGGTTGAGCGTCACGTCTCTCCATCTCGAGAGTCACCCCAGGCTACTTACAAAGACTTAGTGCCTCTCTGGGAGGACCTCAGCCTGCCTCCGGGTGATATTGCTTCACCTCATTTCTGTTTTCTCTATTCCTATTTTTCCACCTACTCCTGTTGGCCTAGATCCTCCTATACACTGGAAGGGCAGATCAAATTGTGGGGAAGTATTTTGAAGGAGGCGTAGCAGATGAAAATTTGCATGCTCTTCGCTTAAGCCTCTCCTTGCTGGCCCTCGTGAGTTGTGAATTTTGCTGCTAGTATGTTTCTTTGGCGTTTTCTCTCTGCTAGGCCTAGGACGTGCGAGGAGATACTCCGGATGTCCTAAATGCCTTTACTTCCCAGAACACATCACACACCCTCTGACCTCCAGGCCTTTGAGCTCCTAGTTCTGCTGCCTGGAACACCTCCTCACCTCTCTTCTTTGCCTTTGAAGACAATAGAGAGCCAGGCGTGGTGGCTCACACCTGTAATCCCAGCACTTTGGGAGGCAGAGGTGAGAGGCTTGCCTGAGCCCAGGGTTTCTAGACCAGCCTGGGCAACATGGCAAGACTTCGTCTCTATAATAAATAAAAAAATCTCGGTGTGGTGGCATACACCTGTGGTTCCAGCTACTTGGAAGGCTGAGGTGGAAGGATCACCTGAACTCAACAGGTCAAGACTGCGGTGGCCGTGAGTGTGCCATTGTACTCCAGCCTGGGCAGCAGAGTGAGACTCCGACTCAAAAAAAAAAAAAAAAAAGACATTGAGGAGCCTTGGGGACTATGGAGAATCCCACAGTTCACCGCGCCTAAAGAGTTTCTGGGCTCCTGATCTACGGATTGTGGGTCTGAGCATTACCTGGATTGTGTGTGGCTGCTCACCCTTGTAGAGACTCGGAAAGACAGTGAGGAGCACAGCCTTGGAAAACATAGGGACAGGTATCAGAGGAGATGCTTGGGAGAGGGCCTCCGGGTCCATGTGGCTGAAACCTGGGGAGCAGGGAGGGCTGTGGTGGGGGGCGTGGCCTGAGGAGGCCAGACACAATCCTGGAGGGGCCTGACTCCTACACTAGGATGTCTCTTTGGCATTTGTTCTTGGGGACCAGCAGGGTCTGGGGATAGGTCAGGGTCAATGGCAACGGTAGACTCACAGGACACTCACAGGCAGGACACAGAAGTCAGGAGGGCCTGGATGGGGAAATTCCCTCTTTTTGCAAAAAGGAGATGATTCTATACGCCAGTTTGTGACCCGCTCTGATGCCTTTGCTTCTCTTTGGTTCAAATTTTAAACTCTCATTACTCCTTTATTACATAAATAAAACATAATAAAGATAAAGAGGAAAGGGAAGTGAAAGTAATGTCACCCATAATCCCACCACCCAGATATCATTTACATTTAGAACTTGGCTATATAAACTTCCTGGACCATTTTCTGTATTTACAGAGTGGAAGCAAACCAAAGATGTATTTTGTCACCTGGTGTGTGTGTGTGTGTGTGTGTGTGTGTGTGTGTGTGTGTGTGTGT